>SSNR01000021.1:3011041-3112527 GCA_006937965.1 Callopanchax toddi | reverse complement strand
GGTTGCTGGGTTGGATGAAGCATCATTCCTGTCACTGTGTACCAGAGCTGCTCAGGACAGAGTCTGATTCCCTTCTGTTCTCAGGGGTGGGTCCAGCCGTGTACAAAAGGTCTAGGTCTGCCTTCAGCTTCTGAAGAAAAGTCATGTGAACTGATCTTCTGTAAAAGAAAGTCAGAAGCAAATGAGAATATAATAATCATAAATTATATTCACAACCTTTGAAAGGTCTCTCATAGTTTCTCTTGTGTTTTTGATTAATATATTTACCTTTTGAAAGATTCTCCAATTTCTATAAAATTGTTTTTAGTTCTAACATCTGCCTCCATGTATTTTAAAAATAAACTGATAGCAAAAAAGTACAAGAGGGCCATTCTGTTATTCTACCTCAAATCAACCAAATAACACAGACCTGTGGAGGAAACACCTAAAAGGTGTTCAATCTCTAGATCATGGAGTTTGTTGTAGTAGTATGATGTCACACAAGTACTGACATCTCACCACAAGTGCTCAGTCCTATTCATGGATTTACAAGGCATTCTTTCAAAATGTCTGACTTGACAAAACGCTGATTTGATAAAACAAAATATTGAAAGGTATTAGCTTGATGAGAAGTTAATTACCTCTGATTATGGAGACTTTTTCCTGACATAAAGCTTCCTCGGTCAGTATATACCTGGCTATTTGAACATTCTGCACCCTGATCCCCTCTGACTCTGTAGAGCAAATAGAGATCCTAAAATAATTACTGTACTACCACTAAAAATTAGCTTTAGTTGTTTCAACAATACTAAATATATCTGTTAAAATAGTGTCTAGATATTGCACCATGTAAATATTTACCTTGAGGGTATGCCATGCCTTTCAGTTGCTTTCTTGAAAGCATCAAATGCTGCTGATGGATGGTTATTTGTGGCAGCCTCCAAACATCACCTATGATATTAAAGAAATATGTATTAATGAAAGCTAATTATTGAGAAAAAAAACTTACAGGTACAATTATGTATATATATATATATATATATATATATATATATATATATATATATATATATATATATATATATATATATATATATATACATACATATACACACACACATATATAATTGTAAATAATATATATAAAGAGAGAGAGACAGAATATGATAAGGTGTTATCATACAATGGGTTAATAGGATTGCATCTGTTTTTCAATAAATTTAATACAATTTAAATTAAAAATAAATTAATTTAATTAAAAAAAAACAAAGGGTCTAAAGCTTGCAGAAATCTTTGAGTGCATTGCTAGGTTGCTAAATGGTTATTAATGTTAAATGGCATTAGACAAATTAGCCTATACATAACAAATATTTAGCGATCTTAACTATGTATGCAATGTATTTCTAAAAATGTATTGAGCTAACAAGAAAACTGATCTGTAAGACAAAGTCTGTGGTCAGCGGTTTAATCTGTAATGGTAACAGTCTGATGCATACCAGGAAAAACAAAGCTCATGATAGCTTTACAAACCAGCTGAGTAAAGAACTGGTTTTGTTGAACAAAGCCTTTTATCAGCACGACTTACGTGAACATCTTCCACTGCAGCAGCCATGTTGGAATGTCGGAGTCCGTGTTCAGGTAAACAACTGTGCTGTCAATCAAAGTCCAAGGCACTCCTATGTAGGCAAGATCTTTTTTAAAGTAACCAATCATGTAAGGGCCGGTGAATCCTTGGTACCCGCCCCCAAACTGACAAAATTAATTTCCGCGCGCGAGCAGAATATTCACTCGAGAGCAAAGCAGCATGCGCGCGCGCGTGTCAGCCACACTCACGCTCATGAGAGCTTCATTCTGCACGCGCGAGGAGTATTATTATGCGCGCCAGTGGTAAATACAAGCGCGAGTAGTAGAATTTCGCGCGCGGGTGTTTGATGTGCGCGCGCGAGACGGGGGAATCTTCAGCGGGAGGGGAAAATACACGCGTGGATGTTTAATCTGTGCTCTCTGATTATTGGCAGGATTATAACCTCATAAATACTTAAATATTCTCTGTGCAAAAGATTCCTATGAATTAGTTTGTGTTAGTTTGACACAGAAAAGTCGACATTGTTTTGACACTCTGGTCCATTTTTTGCCCAGAAAGAACGAACGTATTACAGACAGTGGTCTGGATCATTACTCTCTCAGCTCCTCCTCCCCTCCACCTGCACTGCCTGTCCTCTTCTCCGGCACATGAGCAAGCGAGCTCTTTCCAACTCCTTCATTAATATTTAAATCATTGTCTTAATACCAATTTGAAGAATCATCTCAGCGTCCCGACAGGGGGGTGTTGCGTGGCGTACCTGCAGTAGCAGCAGCAGATTCTCCTGCTGGAGCTGCGGGAGGAGACGCAGCATTGGGGTGCGTGACTAACTCGGCGCCCAACCTCACCCCCAGGACTGAGTTCTGAACCAACCATAAATGGTGCGGTCTGTAAAGAGGGACGGCGAGTCTTGGGTGTGAACAAACTCACGGTAGCTCCGCGGATTTGCAGTGCGCCTTGTGACCTCTGGTTTAGGAGCTATTGATCGGCACTGAAAGGAGTTTATCGGAATTTGCCAATTGCGCGTTTTTCACGGAACTTGGCCGATGTTGATCGGTGGCCAATCAATCAGAACATCCCTAATCTAAACTAATATAAAACGTGAATTTGTTCTGTTTTGACTCGTTAAGGTCATCACTGACAACAGCAGCATAATGTAGCATCCAGGGGTCAAACCTGGCAGTATTCTTTCTTTTTTGACCAAATTAACCCTGTAATGTAAAATCTAGAAGAGAGTTAAAGTTTATAGTAGTAGCTATTTCTCCAAACACAAGCTGTTCAAGAAACTGATATCAACAAGTAAAACATGAATTATTTAAACTCACTTTACAATGGTTACAACTAGAGCTGTGATGATTGGTCCAATGCTGATGCTGCTTGGAGGATTTTTGATGCAACATTTCTACTTTTTGGCCACTTGTTTCAATGCGTAACCATAACAACAAGAGGCTTGTTTAAGAGCATGCAGCATATATCTCAAAAGCTTAAATAAAACGCAAACTGCTTCCCAAAACCTGAGACGAGTTAAAGAGAAAGAGACGTGGCTAGAGATCAGGGACAAAGCAGAGAGAGGATGAAGTTAGAACCATCACTTCCATCTATCATAATGGGGAATGTGAGAGCTCTGCATACAAGACGGACGGCGTTTGAAGCACTGATGAGGACCCAGCTGGAATATCGGAAATGCAGCATCATATTTTAATATTTATATGTATATACTTTATATTTAGTGCTTTTTAAGCTTTTCAGCTCCTGAAAAACAGAGTGATGCTTTTTAAATTTTATCAAGAGGACAAAAATGATGGGTTCAACTTTAACAGAGTTAAAACTGTAATGAAAATGTTGCTTCAGTCAGGTGACGCAGTCATGGGGAAGTCTATGAAAGTAGTGGACCAGTTAATTACGTTTGAATCAGGCAAGACTAAATCAGGAACCACATTTTTAGAGACTCAATCATAAATTTGATCCCATGCAAAAATGGGTAAAGCTGAAATGATCAGGAAATGTTTCAAACATCTATATGTTAAAGCAAATTAAACTTGTTAAATTCTATCAGCTAGCTGATTTGACTGGAAACCACTTCAAAGCAAAGCCGAAGACAGAACGTAACCTGGTCACGGTGCAAGATTAAAAAATATAAAAAAAACAAAGAATCACCAACGTATTACAATCCCTCTTATGAAGCAATTTAATATCTGCACTGAATTTTAAAAGCACACATTTTCCCTCAAGATAGTTTTAGATAAAATTAAAGCAGTTAAAGCCAGCAGCCAGGAACAAAACCCTCTTTAGGAGCCATGAATATATGCAAAGCTTTGAGACAATCCAGAGACTTGAGAATAAATTGGAGCGGTTGAGTTGCAGGTAAAGTTCCTTGAATACTGACTGACCAATCAAATGATCAGAATCCATCCGTATATTCAACCATCACAGCTAAAAACTAACGACACGTCCTGTGTCCTCTTGAGATGTAACCCTCAGCATCTTGTGCATTTCACCATCACAACCAAAATACTCTGTCCCAAATAACCAGATGCAAACCCATTAGCAGTCAGGTTTTATGCTGCTGTACAGGAACATCTGCACGCTGGATGCACAACACACTTCTGAAGCAGAAAACTATTCTTAGTGGGAGAGTGGGCGTCTTTGCCTTGTTACTGTAGGGCTTTCATGGTGGGATAGAGTGTCAGGCATGATGAATGCATGCAGAAATTCAGACTTTTACACATCTATAAACAAGAAACAGAGAAATGCATCTTACCAAACATGCAAATACAGCATAAATACATGTTATTTCTAGTAAAAAATACTATGAAATATTATGTGAAATTATAGCATAAAGACAGATTAAATTAAGAAAAGGATTTGGCAGAGAAAGTGTTTGAGTCAAACCATTTTTCCTCTTTAAGCCGTTTTTTCATCCAACTCTTAGCAACATTTCAGTACCACGTTCTCAAATTTTCCTGAAAATAAAATATTAATTACTACTATTCCTAGCAGAAAGGTTAGAAGGACTAAAAGCCTTCATCACAGACAAACAAAAGGAAAATAACAGACGAAAAACAGAAGATTTTGCGATTTGTACTGGAGAACGTTACAGTTCTCAGGTAATGTTCACAATAATTCATGATGCCTGAAGTATAAAAACAACAAAAATACTCTTTAAAGTTCCAGAACTGCCCAAACATTGGACTGCTGGTTATTCCAAGATGTTGTGGTGAGCAGATATTTAAGAATTTGTTCCGCTAGCGACGGCCTTCATCTCGCTCTCAGAAGTTACTTCCATCTAATTTGTCGGTAATTAGATGACCAGGATTCATCCTGCTGAGTGATTAATTACTCCCAAAGATGAAGAGGCCCCTCCCTCCCCGTCTCTCCCCTCAGGTAGTAACCATGGCGATGAGAACGGAGCGAGCACTCATCTGAAGGAGAAGCTGTTGGATCAACTCACTCACACTTATAATCATCAGTGCTGATTATTAAGATGCACAGTCGGAATCAATCAAAATAAAAATACAAAATTGGATGAATTAGTTTGATAAATAGGGATTTATAGATTTTACCCAAATAAGCGGTAAGTATGAATCATGATCTTATTTGATGAATTTCTAGATAAATATTTTCCCCATAAGGAAAATGATCAGATAAAAACCTAAAATGGGTATTTTGGGTGGTAATTTGAAAGAAAGCTAGCAGTTTGATGTTAGATTGGGCAAAAGTAATAACGCAACTTGTTTTTATCGGCATGAAAAATGAGTCTAAACTCACTAAAGATGAATGCTTCTGCAACCATTACTCATATTTAATTATCAAGTTACAAAGTTCAGTCATTATGAATTGTTATGAACAGATTGTTGTCACTGGATCAAAGGTCAAATGAAATTAAAGAACAAAATCAATTAAAGCTGCACTTTGTGATCTGCAAAAAGTTAGGTACAGCTAGCTAGCTTACATAAACACGGTTCCAGAGCTCTCACGCCTTCCGTCGGGTATAATCTCTTGGCCACGCCTCCCTCAGATATGACACCGCTCATTGCCACAGTAACAACAGAGTGGAAAACACCAGCTGTTCATACGCTATGCTAATGTTCACCCTGGTTTTTCCTCTTTATACGTCCAAACGTTTTCTGCTAGCTGAAAAGGTGTGTTTCTTTTGTGGACTGTTATTTATGGTGATGCAGCTTTAATTATTACAAATAAAACTGTTGCAAATTTCTTGCACACATGATCTAAGAGTGTTGATTTCCCTACTTGTGCTAGAGATTATTAGTCCTATTAAAGGCATACTCAGTAGCCAGGTAAACAAAGTAGCTTTTAACGTTTTTTTTAAAGCCTCTTAACAACGTTCTAATATAGTATTACCATAAATATATTGTGGAGATTTAAAAAAATCCGAAAGAAATCAATAAAGTGGTTGTCCCGCAGTTCTCTAAAAACTTCAGTCAATCCTATCGTTCGGTCCGAACGATAGGATTGGACAATCCAGCTGTCTGTCTGCCGCATTTCCTCACTGCTTGGATTGGCATTAATCCACCCGGACACATTTTGGGGCAGAACATCCCGGAAACGAAAGTAGAAGTAGGACAGAGAGCCGGCGGGTGATTCCATTTTAAGATAAAAATACCAGAGTCCCCCCTCAAAAAAACACCTTTTCAGCTAGCAGAAAACTAAAAACGTTTGGAGGTGAAAAGAGGAAATGCCGGGGGAACATTTCTGCGGCTGGAGTTAGACTCTGCTTTGTCACCTTTGCAAACCGTGGTCCGATGTCGGCAGGAGGCTGGCGTATGGATTTTACCTGATGGGAGGGGTGAGTTCACCGAGTCGTGTTTTTGTAAACTAGCTAGCGAGACCTCGTTTGTTTACCTGGCTACTGAGTATGGCTTTAAAGCAGTTTTATTAGTGTTACGCTAGCAAAGAAACTCGTTAATGTATTTGTTTCAGTTATAATATATTTCACAAGTAAAACAACCATTTTTTATGTCTGATTAGATTTTATGTCTTCTAGTTGGTTATATATGGTTAAAAAAACATAGAACCATGTCTTCTAGATGTTTGTAGAGAAAGAGTGATGTGGGGTTTTGACAGCAGATACTAATTTTTTAGCACTTGATACAAACGTGTGTAGTCCGTTAACGTAAAAGGAGTCAGTAACAGATGAATAGGTTTTTTGAAGGTAAATATTTTAACACCACCCAGCTGGATTGGGAATAAAAGCCAGTATCTCACTAGGCCCAGACTGTTGCTAACACATTTCAAACAGCTTTCACAACAGAGGTGCAAATTCCTTGCTTTATTTAGACCTTGCTAACATTTAAAACACATATGCAAAACAAATTTCCTCTCATAATAGTTGTGGAGTTGTTGCAGAAGTCTCAAAACTCTCCTCAATTTGGTGTCTGTGAGGCAGAAAGTGTGAATAATGTGAGACTACTTGGGCTGGCAACTAAAATGATGGCAAACGGAAGAATTGAGACGACATGATGATACTTTGCAACTAAGTTGAAGCAAGAAAATGTGTGCAACTGTTGCAATTTCTTGGCAATTAAATCATATGCCCCTTGTGGCTCAGTTATTGATAAAATGTGTCGCAAAAAGGCACCAATTCATTGTTTTCCTACATAAAATTAGCATATTTTACAACATAAGGAAAATGCAATTCCACTTTAACAAGTTTTTATTCCAAAACTTAGTTTAGCAAAAAATGATTAATTCAGATGTGTGCTTTAGTTCCAGTTTAGCTTTTTAAACACAGGGTTTTTATTGAACTAATAACGGACCTGAACACACTGTTAAAGAGGTCTGATTTGTAAACTTTGCACAAGTTGAAATAATGGGTATTGTTTAATGGTTAGGGTTAGGTGGATAGGGTTAGGGTTTGATGAATCTGTGCACAACCAACTGAAACATCACACTGTGTTCAAAAATAATCTCAAAGTAAATGTGTTCAAATAGTATCCGCAGCCTAAAAATGCTTATTGTTTCTTTAACACCCTTAACAGTTCATTATCAACTATGCAAATTCAAGTATCTTTAGCACACCGACACCAATCAGAATAATCTAAACACGCTGTAAGAAACACATTGTGCACACATGCTGGCTATATTTGAGTGTCATCTTGTCGCGACGCTGCAGGAAACAGCTTACGGAGCCGTGGAGCGATGCACGCCTCTTATCACTTCTAACACCTCGCAGCTCCAACAGACGATGTGAAGATATATGTACAAACATGCTGACACGCAAAGCCTGAAGATTATGGAAATAAATGGATACGGCTGACCATGTTGTATGCAAGAGGCAGCAGCAGCAGAGATATTATACATTCAGATGCTTCAGGGAGGCCCAAGGGAGCAGTTACTGCTGGAGTGGAAAGTAAATATTGAAGTGTTGGGTTAGCAATGAAATATTACCTCTGAAATCAGAGCGTTTAACGGATGCATATGTGATGGTGTTAGGCATGACTGGTAAATAGGTTTTGGGGTTTATTCAAGTGGAGGTCCTCTTAAGGACACTCACTGAAAAGGCAGAAATTATTAGTAAAACTCATCTTTAGGTCAAGATTACTGCAGGTATCTAAGGTTTAACATAAAGGTTAAGGACTGAAATGGTCAAAACATCATTTTAGGACAGAATACCATACACCAGATAATAGTAGTATGACAGGAGTAACGGGAGTGGAAAATTTGAGCGTTTAAATGGAAATTTAAATACATGGTTGACATTTTTTGTATACATCCAAGATGCATTAATTATATATATTGATACAAACCTGAGAACTAATGAGCTCTAAATGAAAATGAGTTTTGTCCAAAGTGACTTTATTTCTTCAGTCCACAACCAATCCACACTATTTACCAGCAGATGTTTAGACCTGAGCTCATCCTGATGCAAAAAGGTTTTAATTGCTTTAAGCCTGTGAGAAAATGCAAGGTAGGGAATGAGCGGCTTACGTCCTGCTTCCCAGGCAAAAGGAGCTAAATGAATCCTGCTGCCTAAACACATTTCTTTACAGCTAAATCCCAGACTCTTTGTTTGTTTCCTGGGAGGAAATCATATTGAGTTGACCTTCCTATCTACAAGTTTCTCTGTGTGAATCGCTGCACTCGTTCTTGAAATTTTGGGGGCTTTTGGACACATTATTCATTTCCAAAACAGAAAAAAAAAGTATTTTGCTTTATAGCAGTGTTAAACTTTTACAAAAACGTAGTATAAAATTTAAAAAAAAAGTTACTTTAGAGTCAATAATGGCAAAAGGTTTGCGTTTGATTGATTCCAACGTTTATTAATGAGTTTACACCCTCTAGTTGTCGGGCTGGTGACTAATCTACCCATCTGGGAGGGACTCCAGACAGCATGGATCATTTTGGTTTCTTCCCTGTTTTGTTGCCCTGACGAGGCCATCTGGGCCAGAAGACAACTAATCAGTCAAAGACGAGCTGCAAGCCGATCCTACATGGCCACCTGATCCTCCATTAGCATCCACAATCACTTCTGTCACCATGAAAGACAGACAGTAAAGTTGATGTTTTTAGCAGTTGGGAGTCCTTTCTGTGGGGATTATTGTGGCACTAACAACAGAGTGAGTGTTTGTAGATTCTTAATGGAACACCAGACTTTATATTTTATCTGGTTTCTTAATTGGAACAAATATTTTTTAATGCAGCCATAAACCACAAAGATCTAAACTTTTATACTTACCACATAAACTATCCAAACACTTTATTAAGTACATCTGTTTCATTATTTGTCAATATAAATATTTAATCAGCTACATAGCACCAATTGAGCATCCTTTAAACTCCACAGCCTGCCTGAGGATTGTTGCTGACCATGTCCATCCCTTTATGAGTTAAGAGTTACCAGAAAGTTAGGGTAGTTCTGAAGGCCAGGCCTGTACTAGGAAGATGAACAGAGTGCATGTTAAGCATTCCTAATTATAGGAGACAAAAAAGAGCTCTTTCCTTTTTCCATCAATCTGATCATACTGATAGCTCATCTACTTGAAACATCAGCCATCAAACGTCCAGATGACACTAAAATTCAGGGTTAAATTATGAATCAACTCAAAAGGGAAAACAAGGTTTACAGTGAAAGAAAAGCACTTTGATTCAGTGTGAAATCTTCTAAGCTTCATTAAATCTCAACAGTCTGTTTAAACATGAGTCATGATTAAGTCCTGGCTCAGAGAACTGATGTTGGAGATTCATTACTGGAAGATTTAAACGCCCCGCTTCAGAGGCTGGGAAAAGAACAGATGTTCTGTTTAAAGATCTTACAAGGCAATCGTCGCTTAACCTCAACATATCTTTGCTGCAGGCGCTACTGCTGTCACAGAAACCCTCCTTGGACCTACTCATTGGCAAAAGTGAAACAATATACTGCCTGAATGCTTTTCTGGACTGTTTCGATGAGGTTGCACATCTGTCATAAGCTCTTTCTTTCTATTGTTTTTGTTCCAGTCGCATTCTTAACATTCCAGCAACTGTTCCTCCCTTTGACTCAAGAGAGGAGAGAGGAGGAGGACAGACACTCCTTTAGGATCGCTGTGAACTTTTTCAAAGCTCATTTTAAGACTGTTGGCTGAGGACAGAGAGGTGCTGCAGGATTGGTGGGGAACTCGTGAGAAAAACGCAAAAACTGGAAACATTAGAGGCCTCGACTGATCACATTTACAAAAACATTTAGATGGTTTTGAGCAGCGTGAGTTTCTGTGAGCGTACAAGCTTACTTTGGACTTTTGAAGTCAAAGAAGGCAGCAAATACTTCCAGATGCATCTCAGTCTTTGTTTAGCCAATCAGGTCGGCACTGGCAACATTTCAAAAACAAGTTGCCTGAAAAATTAGAAGAAATCAATAGCAAGGGTTTGAACTTAGCAACAGTAACTGATTCAAACTGCATGAAAACATCCATACTTTTATGTTCTGAGAGAAAATACTAAAATATGCAGTTTGGCTTCATATGCTAACATTTCAGGAGCAAGAAAAATACTGTCAACTATTTAATAAAAGGCGGAATCCATGGATCTGATTGGTGTTGCATCAGGAAAGCAGCATGCATCCGTTTTTTGATAAAAACAAACAAAAAGCAACAACGTTGATGGTTTTAAGTCAACACTGAGCACTAAAAAAGCCTGAAAGCTATAAAAGGATATTTTTGTGTAAAGGTTATAAATAAATATTAGTTTATCTGTTGTAGATAACTTCCTGAGGAGAAATAAAGTTTACGAAATTCAGGATTGACAGCCGTTCTGAGTGAAGTTGTAGCTGTCTTAAAATTGATCCAAACTTCTAGAAGCCACAGCAGTTCATGAAACATGTTTTAGAAATCTTTACATCGCTATCAATTTTGCATAATATGTAAAAATATCATCAGCAAAATGTAGCACTTCTGGTGAATCCAGGAGTCAAGTCTGGTGGGAATTTTAAATATTTATACCAAAATAAAAGCAATTAATGGCAATCTGAATGTGTTTAAAATGCAAACTGCTATAAAAACTTGAAGACTGATGCCATTTACGATGGCAGAAGTATATCAGGACAAGACATATGATGCTTAACTCAACTCCAGACCAGATTGCTGCCATCTTAAAAATGCTTCAATCTACTAAATCTCATCGTACTTGATTTAACTTTAACTTATTAATATTTACACCACCGTCAATTTTACATTACATGGTTATTTAAACAGAAATACTAAGAAATTCCCTGCAGGACTTAAACATTTACCAAACAGGGACAAATGCATTAAACATGATTTCATATGAATTTCAAATCAGCTGCTATGCATGCAGATTTCTCGCCAACATTAATCTGCAGTCCCTTCCCCTGGTTAGACCTTATATTAGGATAACAGGGAATTAATTTAGTACACAGTTGTTAAAATGGCAAAAACCTCTAAATGAAACAAGACCAAACTTGTGCAAAAGACAAAACATGGAGCAAAAAAGTAAAAGCAGGAAAAGTACTTGACCGCTGGATGAACCGGAGCCGCTACGATTTGCTGCTGCTTGTGATATTTACATTTGTAAATAACTACAGAATTCTGTGTGAATAATAAAACAAATGGCTAAACTAAGGGTGTTGTAAAGGTTTTCAAAGTAATGTTACGCTGCTGTGAAAATTATGAGATTTGAGCCGTTTTAAGAAGGCATCAATGCAGCTTGGCATTAGCGGTGCTCAGTCCTGTAGGCACATAGGCCATCCAGAAAGTCATCTACAAATTTACACTTTTTACTGAAAAAAAAAAAAAAAAAAACTTAAAATGGACTGAAGTCAACATCAGCTGATATACATTCCTGAGTAAAGTCCCTTTATAAAGTGTGTTATGAGCAGGAACTCTCTGCCCTGGATTAGCATGAGGATGCTTACAGGACAGCTCTAAATTCAGGTCTTGCCTAACGGTGTCATGGCAAGAATCTCAACATGCCTTGGGCCAAGCTGCTATGATAATTTGCTGAACCACAGTAAACAGCTTTCTGCAACAAGTAGAAATGCCTCCAGGCTGCACAGCGGCTGCAGTGGAATGTCTTGGACAGAGCTGTTTAGGGAACTCTGGATATCTGTTTGACCTCATTAGTACTGCAGGCCAGGGCTGTACAGTCCGTGTGCCAAGTCAGTACTCTCCCACTACTTTATGCTCACTAGGAGGAAGCTTGTTTTGCAGCATAAATAAGGGGATTCAAAGAAAGTGTGTCTTTATTTGCACAGAGATTAGCTTACACCGTTGGCATGTTGATAAGAGCGCCACAGTAACGTGAGAGGATTTGGGTGTCGGGGCTCAAGAATGAAAAGTATGCAGCAAAACACAGGCCGAATGCACAAATACTTTATATCCTCACAGAGAGTAAAAAAACATGTTTGACTAACTGTTCCCTTTACTCTGCTAATGCATGCAGTAACAGCAAGTTTGCATTAAATGTTGTTGAACTTATTTATAAAATGAGCCACTTTGTTGGTATTCCAAAACAAATAAAACAAAATACTCGCACAGTACTATCAACAGCCTTCAGCCACCTTTTTTTTTTAAAAAAGCTTGTAAATCTGGAAGTCTCGATTTTGCAGACAAACATGGGAAAAACAAGGATGCGGTTCCCTCAGAGGGAGGGAAAAATGTAGTTCCTGGAATGGACTTACAGGGGAAAAGCTTTATCTTAAAACAGATTATGCAGATATTAATGGTTCCACATAAAGTATAAATCAATATGTAACTCAGAAGAATTTATAAGTGTGAACTGTCAAAACATATATTAATTCCTCACTGGTGAACACCTCCCACTGCAAATAAACTTTCATGGTGTAAAATCAATGCAAGATTCTAATGTTTGATGACAAAAAAATGACTATGGAGATTTTCTGTTTCAAAAACATTTAGAAATCTTTTTCTTCTCCACGTGTAGTGATGTAACTTAACCTGCAGAGGGCGCATTCACTGTTACTCATCAGGCAGAAATGTGTGACAGAAAGTTAAATAGATTCAGACTCTTTAGAGGAAAACAATCACACTGTCAGCTATTTCTCATGCACAGGTTAGGAACAGCGTTTTAATGAATGTGACCATTAGGCTGTTTAAACGGCGTGTCCTTTAAAGTCGTTTTAAAAAAAACCTGCAACCACATTAAAGATCATGGTGTCTGTTTCTGAGTTAGTAATCTATAAATAAGTAGTATTATATCTAAGATACCTGCATGAAGTGTGACTATTTCAGACATTTTTAGTGCATTTCTGTGTAAAAGTTATAAAGAAATCCCATCTTACCTGTGGGTTTTATCTAGGGCTACATATTTAGAGTCTTTTTGAATCTACATCTCAGTAGCTGGGAGTTTTATTTCAGGTTTGCGCATGAAAACAGTTGATTTAGTTAAAAAGTTAGAATTTATTGAAGAGTTTGGGTTTAAATTCTATTTTTTATCCAGCACCTTTACAGGATGAGTGTGATTTTCCTGTTCTTTCACAGCCATAAATTTAGTTTTAACTATTATTACATAAAATTCTGATGTTATCAGTGAGTCAAACAGGACATGAATAGAATAGAAAACATGGCCGATTTTAGGCATCATAAATAGCTAAAATGTTCTGTTGAACTAAAGAGAGTTGCTATATTTTTGCTTAAATTTGCTCATTTTCATGATGTTTTTGGATATTTTTCCTTTGAATCATTAAAGTTTTGTTAATCCAACATATTATAAAGGTACTTTTTTGGTGAAAAAAATTAGGTCATAAAACAGAATACAGAAAAAAAAACTTAGCTTAAGGAAAAAAATAGTATAAAACCTAAATATTTGTTTTAAGATGGAAACAATACATTCTGGTCTTGGTTACTCTCAGAATAGCCATCAGTCGTATAAGATAAACTCTATTTCTCCAAACAGAGGTTGTTCAAAAGGCTTTCTACAATGACTAAGATAGAAATTACTAATACACTTTACACATAAACACTTCAAATTAGATGAAATATCCCTTAAAATCAACCAATAACATGGTGCTACACATTTAAAATCAACCATGAGTTCTAAACAGAGAAAAAAGAAGAAGAAAATACATTACTAGTATTAAAAACCTAAAGTGAGTCAATCAAAGGATAAAAATATCCAAAGAGCTGATTGGCTTAAACACGTAAGGTATTTTCAGCTTTAATCCCTTATTTGATGCACTTTATGCAAAACCAGAGCAAACTAGAAAACACTGATTTTATGAAAACAGCCTTTACCAAGCTTCAAAGAGTAATAAAACCTGTTTCATTACTACATCAGGTCAAACAGTACTAGTCACTCTACAGGCAAATACTCAAACTTTAGAGGCTCTAGAACTAAAACTACAAGAATAGTATCAGCTGTTGTGTAGACAGGGCCCTGATTTTTACCAACCCACTATGGTTTCCTCTTTTAGGAGTGAGGAATCAGTGTTGCTTTCCCATCATCCCATCGACAACGCCATGGCTGGCAGTGCATGCTTACCCAGGATTAACTCAGAACCAAGGCTTTTCCTGCACATCCCCATCAAAAAATCCTGAAAAAACCCACAACCCTGCTCTGCATGGGGTCTGGAGGTTGCAGCGAACGAATGACAACACCTACAATACAAACTGGCACAGGAAGCTAATGGAAAGTGGGAGCAGCTGGGAGATTAGGTGGAAAAATTGGTGGAGAGATAGAAAGGAAGCTTAGCAATGCGGCTCTCATTTGCCACATCTAATTAGAATAACAATGTGAGCTTTCATGTTCGAATAATAGAAACCCATTTCTCATCATAAAAGGCTGAACTGGACTCATCATCATGAGTCAAGAACCAGCAGAAGTTTATGTAGTGCTCAGTCAGTGGATGGAAGGAGTGGAGTACTGGACTAAAACCAGAGGTGGTTAAATCAGCTGGTTACAAGGGCAAAGAATTCAATTTAACCACGCTATAAAAAGTACTATAAATATAGTTGTAATGGCAAACAGTGTACAATCTAATCACAGAATCTAGTGAAAAATCTAAATATCCTAAAATGCATGGGTTACAGGAATAATCCACAAAAAAGCTGCGTTTCTATACGCTTGAATAAATACACGACATGACTGATTAAAGACAAGCTACAGGAAACTTGACCTTTCCAATCAGTTCCACCAAAAAGACCAAAAAAAAAAAAAAAAAGGTCTAATATAAATGCTGAATGAGTAAGCTTTAACAGGAGGACAGAGACTGGGACTTACATTTTCTTTTCATTCTATCCAACTCATTAAAGTCTGTTTTCCCAACTGCCATACTTTCACAAAGACAGAAAAAAAGGAAAGGGAACAGCTCAATAAGAGAACGGGGCGAGGGAGTCGGGGAACGGGATATTAATCAAGAAGGAGAGCAAACATCGGAGCAGCCGAGAACGGAATGAATGAGTGGGGACGTTTTTACTAATTGTTCAAGGAAGTCTGGCAACTCTTGGCGTCAAACTTCTTAAAGTATGTTGCTTTAAGAGAGAGGGAGGCCACACACTCCCTTGACCTCAATCTAATTACTGAATACCTTTTAGGGAATACCTGTAACTGTACAGAGACTGCCGAAGAGACGAGGAGGAGGATGAGATGCCAGACGGCTGCCTAATTCCCTTCAGACCTCCCTGTGGTTCAAAACAGCTCTGCTGCCTTTGGGCAATGAAAACTTGTGAGGTATGCATCTGTGAGGATGTGCAGTCTCTTTATCATTAGCTGCAAATGTGCTCCTCTCCCTGCATAAAATATAAAAATAAGCGCCGTTAAAAATCAAGAGAAACAATCACTGATGAGAGAGAGGAAACCATCTTGGCTTACTGTTTGTTAAATGACTAATAAGTAACCATTACCTCTTATTAATCCAACTGCAGCCAATATTTTAGTTGGTTGAAGGTTTATAAAATGTTGAAGGAAAAACACCTACAAGATCCAGTTTTATAATTAGTATAACTGCAGCGCGACACATTTTAAAGATTAGTCATCCAACTGCTCGCCAAGGCCAAAGGGCTCTCTTCCTCGCATGGAGCCGTTTTAACAAAACAGTCTGATCTGGATAAAAATATCCATGTATGCTCCAGTAAGTACTATGTAAAATATGTGTTTATGTTACAGACCTGGACAAACCACTGAAAATGACTCGTTTTGATATAAAAGGCAGTTTTTAAAGGATCATTTCATTTATTAAGGCACAAAAAGCTATTCAAACCAACCTGGCTGTGTGGAAAAGTAATTGCAGCGGCACTAGCTCAGTTGGGAGAGTGGCCGGTCTGGTAACCGGAGGGTCACCGGTTCGATCCCCAGCTCTGGCTGGGTTAGATTGTCGTTGTGTCCTTGGGCAAGACACTTCACCCAACTTGCCTGTGTGAATGTGAGTGTGACTGTGTGTGAATGTTGGTGGTGGTCAGAAGGGCCGATGGCGCAGAATGGCAGCCTCGCTTCTGTCAGTCTGCCCCAGGGCAGCTGTGGCTACAGACGTCTGTCGTAGTTTACCACCACCGGTGAGAATGACTGTGTGAATGAATAATGCAACTGCTAGATTTGTGATAAACAGAGTTTCTCACGCTGCTGTCTTTATTATTATTGAATCATGACCTCTGACTAACTTTGACCAAGTAAGGCTGCGATGCTTTATATTTCTGGGCATAGTGTGTTGCTTTTTGAGATCGTTTAGCTTACTTTATGATGTCAGACTGGTTGCACTAAAGTGATTTCTTAATTCTACAGGTCTGACAGTAATCAGACCTGAGTGTGGCTGGTGGAACTGAGCTTTTCAAATAATGTGGTTATTCACAAATAACTCATGGTCCAACAACTACTTCTCACATGAAGCAAGGGTTTGGATAGCTTTGTTCCATTATTACACATCAAATCATCATTATATTTACTCAGGTTATCTTTAATATTGACAAAACAAAGGAGGGAAATACCTTTTCACAGTGCTGTCTTATTACAATTTGCTTCTTACTTTTAATCTAGAAAAATAATTGTAATACATTTAATGTTAAATTAAACCTTAAAACAAGTCGCTGGAAGATTTTGTGTAAAAATAAGCTTAAACTGCCTCCTCCTCTTCCTTTCAGTGTTTTTCCTCTATCAAGCATCAGGTGTGCATCCCTCTCATGGCCATCTTGTCTTTCAGAGGGACCCTCCCTCTTTTTCTAACAGAAAGAAATGAATAATGCCTACGAGAAGAGCTGCACAGCCTCTCTTCATCTCCCGAACCCATTTAAACGTGCCTCTCTTTCAGCTCCCAGCGGAAAACGGGATGAAATGAGTGAGCGCAAAGAGAAGAGGAAGATGGAGGGAAAAATGGGGTAGAAAAGCAAGAGACAGTGTTGCATATGTAAAAACCTCCCAGGAGTGAATATGTGAGCTGACTCAAAGCAGCTGGAGGTGACCTCGCTCCAGGCAAAACTAACACAGTGAGGCAGGAGGAAAGAACTGCTAAAAGGAAATTTAAAGGCTAGCATGAGACTTGACAGGAATCCCAAAAACATGTCCTTAAGATCACAAATCCTCAAGGCGTGGCAGCACAGAGACAGATATGGTCAGCACATAGAGTCGTTATTGCACCGACTGTTACAAAGAGACAGCTATTGAGTGGACATGCTAACGATGCGTCTCATCGTTTCTTGTAGAATCCATATTGCTGGTTGGAAAATCAATGTCTTGTTTACGTTCTTATTGCAGACTCTTTAACTCGTCTGAAACTGCTGCTCTGTCAGTTCTGGCCAGCCGTTTTGAGAGGGAGGCAAATTACACTCGGATCAACTTATCAGGTTTACATCACTCTTTGTTTTGTGAGCATTGTATGTAATCCACTGCTCATGAAGCCGCTATTCGTTTGGGCTGCTGACCGATCAATTTTTACTTCATGAAGATCCTTGCTGTATGCCGTTATGTCCCTACAGTAGCTAGTGTATCATCCTTTTGTACAGAGAGTTTACATTTGCACAAAAACCTATGTTAAAAAGTTAGAAAATCTAATAAATTATCTTTTGTTTACCAGCGGTCCCCAACAAAGCCACATTTGCTGAGGTAATAATTGCTTCATGTGCCTATCTGGTGCTAATTACTTCATAATAGTAATAAGGGAACAATAAAGTTTTTCTGAGGTTTAACTAGATGCCAAAAACAGCTCCTGATAACTAAAGAGCAGCCTTGTTGTCACCGAGCCGCGCGCTTCCATCGGTCCGCGGCGCGCGCCCGCCCGTCCCGCACAACTGAGTGCTCCTCGCGTACTGAGGCGGTTTTGACTTTCCATACTCCTCTACCGTGGAGCGCAGCGGGACTACAGAGCTGTGCACATAACGCACCTGGCAACTGGGTTCGGACCTGATCTTTCAAGCTGATCAATAATCATTTTATTCCGCCTTTCTGATCCAAATGAACCACAGACCAGTACTTATTTAATTATGATCCATCGTCCTACCTTCATTCATGGCTGATGAGCTCAATCTCCTCAGAAGGAGATCTTTCCTCCACCTCGACTGCAGGCTGGAATCCGAACACCGGTACAGAGTAGAGGAGCTGATAATACGGTTTTTCAGAACCATGAACAGAACATCACTCATCTCTCTGATAAACTGATGAGGAATGAGTAACTCCGACTCTTTCATCTCTGTTTTTCAGTAATGGTTCCACGTTCTCACGCTCCAAAAACGTACAACAACACACAGCAAGATGCTAGCTGCTAAAGCTCCAACTTTACCGAGCGTCCGTGATGAGTTCAAGACGACTTGTAACAACCAAATGTGTATTAAATTGTTAAATTGTTTATTAAAATGTTCATATTTTTCATTTTGTATGGATACAAATTTAAATAAAAATGTTAGAACTAGTTGAACATGTTTCTATGATTAATAGAATTTTACAAAATTTTCAGGGGGCGATGTAGTTCATTTAGGGGGGCGACGGGCCTGAGCGTCTGTCCTTCTGAAAGCTGCAAAAACGCAGCAAAGCTGAGTCACAAAGACACCTCTCCTCTCTGTGTGTCAGACTGTCAGCGTTGCAGACCTGAACCCTTCCCCCTCGCCGGCCCGCAAGCGTCACAGAGGAGAGCAGAAAAGGAGAGACCTAAAAAGAACCATCAACCAATTTCATAAAGTTTAAAGTTGTAACTGTAAGTAACAAGCAAAAAAACAGCGTGAAAATCAGTTTAGTATTTAGTGAGTTATGATTTAATAAACGCTCTGAAGCTTCATTGCTCTGACAGAGAGATTACACGTGGAGCTGGGGCGATCGGTCAGGAGGACGCAGTTGTTTATACGCTGATCGGTCTATCTGCACTCGATTGAGCTGGAGTTTTCTCAGGACCCGGATGTGTGGCACAGAAAAGTGAATTTAAGTTTTGAAACTGAATTGTAAAACTGAATCTGAACGGTGGGAACTGAAACAGAAACTATTGAAACTGAATTTTCACTTGAATTAAATGCAGTTTCAAAGCAAATGAAATCAGTTTCAAAACATTAAATTCAGTTTCAATTTAGTGAAAGTCTTTTCCAAATAAATAAATTGAATTTCAAATTAGTAATTCAGATTCATTTTTTCAAAGCATTTATTCAAGTTGAACAATTCAGATTCAATCCGAGCAATACATATTCAAATATAACTAATTCAAATTCAGTTTCTGATGGCACAAGTTTCTGCCCATATGCCTTCTCCACAAAGACGAAAAAACATGGAGTCCAATCAGCGCCTGTACACCAGCTCCGGGACGTTTGCGGTGTGGATGCGGCGCAACGTTAACTTTCCGCAACAAGTCGACATGCACCAGACAGGAAGTGGAAGCTTGGCGGCGAGGTGCAAACGGTATTTTTCAAAATAAAACTTTTAGCTACGTTGCTAACGTTAACACGATTTGGATATTTAAGACAAAGAAACAACATAAAACTTCATTAAGAATAACATTAAACTATATAAAACCGAAGTGTGCTTACTCATTGTAGAACAAGCCAAGTGAATAAATAATCCTCAACAAAAGCACGAGAAGACAAGTGTAGCTTTTGTTTACCAGCTCCTGTTTATACACGTAGTTGTTATTGTGTGAACTCACATGAACCCCCGAGATTTGGTGCTCTCGAGGGAGCAAAGTACCGGAGACGTTCGGTAACAAAACATCAGCCAGTGTGTGGTCCGCATCATGAGATACAATTTTTAAAGAATGTGCATTTGCAAAATGCATAACGGCTAAATGTGTAGGTAGCATCCAAAAATAACTGTGCCAAAATTCGCTGCAATATTCTCTTTTTGTTATTCACACAAGTGTTGCCAGATGGGTTCCAGTCACAGGTCTGTCACCTGACTGGCAGCTCTTGGAGAGATTGGGAATGCTGTAAGTACTAGTGGTCTAATGTGACCAACAGCACTACAATGGTCGACTCCTGGTTGAGGAATGGGATGCCATTCCATAGTAACATATGACCAGATTGGTGTCCAAAACCAGGGTATATGCAGGAATCTTGAAGTTAAATTCAATACCTTTTCAAGACTTTTTCAAGACCGTCTCAATATTTTTTTATACCCTCACCGCCATTCTGGTTATGCGGCAGCGTTCACCGAGATTCTCTTCCATCTTAACATTTCGGTGCGTTCGTAATACTCACCGGGAACACCAGAGCGTACATTGTGCTTTTGAACTTCTGCACCACCCGCCCTGGTGCTCTGAGAGAAGGATTACTAATGCACCCTTTGTTTCCAGTTATTTTTTAAAATAAAAATGACTAAATTCACACACGTTTATGTTTTTGGGACTCAAACTGTTGGACATCAAATTCAGATATTTTCGTTCCAAAATTTAAGACTTTATAAAGCCGTGATAAGACTTTTTAATACTGTATAAGGGTCTTGAATTTCCCAAAATTGATTGATCACCTTTTAAAACTTTTCAAGACTCCACGGATACCCTGAAAATGCTACTGAAGCCCCTCACTGTGCAGAATGAATAAAGCGTAAAGATGCTGTTGTCTTTTCCTGATTACTGTGGGATAATCAAGAAACTCAAAATAAGAGTGAATACCAACAGGAGAAAATTTGGCCCAGTTTTTGGCAATGGGTTGTATTTACCTGTGTTGCTCATTTCATGGATATACAATTCTTACAAGTTTTACCTCAAAGGTAAGATGATTCATCAGGCTTTCCAAATACATAAAAACAACACCTTTGGCAATGTTAAAGGTGAAAAATAGTTGATATTTTGAAGAGTTTGTGTGTTTTTCCAAAGGCAACAGCATTTAAAAGAAGGGTTGAACTATTTCTGCACGTTTAGATTTCTCTACAATAAAAGAAATGCTTCAAATCAGCCAAGATAGGATGGTGTCACACAGATACAAATCACTCAACACCAAACATTACACACCATCCATCAGCAGCAACATACACAAGGCTGATTCAACCAAAGCACCAAATCAGGGGGCAAACCCAAAGTTGCTTTCAATTATGTCTGAATGCAACCAACCTCTGATTTAAATCTATACACACAATCCAACCCAGCTCAGTCGAAAACCGCCATCAAACAACATTTTACTAAAACATTACAAGTCCAAGCTACTTCCCAGAAATCAGAAGTCCTGATCATAAAATGGTAATAAGCCATATGTTCTTCCACACAGCAAATCAGTCACTTGTACTGAAAAAGTCCGAAGGTCACTAAATCAGATCAACTGAAACACAAACTATTTCATCAAGAGACTGGCAGGGAAGGACAGACTGACCCTTAAGGTTTTCAGAGAGGCTTCAATCGCATCATATTGATCTTTTTCTATCTGGTGAATCAGCAACGACTAGTGTGAGAGGTGCAGTTTGTTTAATATTGCCTTCGCCCTGCAAGCAGGCCAGCAAATTTCACCTCCCCACAATGCCTCCCGTCCAAAATATCCCATTTACACCTCATTTGTATTCATAATACAAGCAATTGGAAAGTAACTACCGGTATTCCCAATATGAAGTGCAAAATCCTACAATGTGTCTATATCTGCAATCACTGACTAAAATCTGATGGTTTCCTTTTGGTTCATGATCCGAAGACTTGGCTGTACTGTCGCACTTCATAAATATTATTGGTTAGACCAAAAGAAGAACACTTTAGTAAGAAAATACAATATCTTCTGGGCAAAACAAGAGATCTGATATAAAATAACATCATACAACAAATAGGTCATCCTGTTACACAAATGCATACAAGCAAAGTGTCAAGCGAAGCTAATTTATGTACATATATATATATATATATATATATATACACCGTATGATACAAATGAATCGTTCACTGTCTAGAGCCAAAAATAGAGTACAGAGCATTTGCACTGACAGCTTAAGTGTCAAAACATCAGCTAACAGGATGCATGCTCCCTGTTAAAAGCTTTGTCTGCTGTTCATTAAAATCCACACACTCTCACAGCAACAGACATGCAAATTGTTCAAATGCCAAAAACATCAATCAGTGATCAAGATACAAAAGCCCTCTTTCCTTCCACCTCTGCTTAAGTAAACAATCATTCTTAAGGATCTTAAATTTATTACCCTTACAGTAAATAAAATGTTATTTTTCTAATGATTATCTGGGCTCTAAAGGGACAGAAAAACGAGCAGAGAGACGGGATGTCACGCAGCAAAATCTACAATTCAAAACACAAAATCAGAGCAAAGATGGCCTGCAGAGTTCCAACTGGTACTCAACCAGTTCAGCTACAAGTCATTCTATAAAGTGTTTTAAAGTGGATTTATTAACAGAAAATAAAGGTTAGCAGAACACTGGCATTGATATAATGATAATACAGTCAAAAACAAGCGTACAGATTATAGAAATACATTTTGGCTCCCATATGGTTTAATTTGAACTTACCTATGTGAATATCTGACCTCACAGTAACTGTGCATCTGTTTGAGGGCCTGAAATGAACATTTATGTTACCAAGTACTAAAAGATGTAATCTCAGTTTAAAGATAATATGAAGTACAGTATATGAAGTTCAATTTGTAGGAGTTATGTCAGATCATAAACCTTGCAATAAGTATGTAGGTACAAGAAAAGTACCTTTAAGGCCCCAGTGACAATCCTTGGGGATTTTTCCTGAGTTCAGAGGGGCTGCACAAATCAAAAATCCTATACAAGTGAATAGATATAATAGTGGAAAGATTAATGTTCAAATCTAGCAAAAAGATTTCATCAATCCAGAAATGAGGGACAATTTTTATTTTTAGAAACTTCCCCAACAACCTTGTAACTTCTAAGAAATTTCACCATCAAAACGTACATTTTTCTTCCCATTCCAGCTCAAACAGAGAATTTATTTAAGGCTTTAAATAAGAGGGGAAGCACAATCCTGCAGCATGGTGGATGTTTAGAGTGTCACTGTAAAACAGAACATAGGAAAACTTCCTTTATATTTTTATTGGAATCCAGAAATGCAAATAAATGTTAGGTTCGACTCATCAGACAGCTTTAGTTGAAACACAAATATCAATGGAGTTCAGACAGAATATATAAGAATGTAACTATTATTTTTACAATGTAAATAAACTAGGAATAAAAGTTGCTCAATATTTCACCCATAAAATATTAAATTTGTTTGCATCATTAACATATTCCACTTGTTCTTTTGGTGAATAATTTATAGTTTGGATGCAACCATGTTTTCTGACATCCCACATGACAAAATATTATACAACAATGTTTACTGCCAAGACTGATAAGTGCTCGTTTATTTTAAACTAATAAAAGAGGACATTAAAACCCTGCTGTAGAAGAAATTCCAAATAAATACTGTAAATGTGAAGACACTGACTTGACTGTGACAGCCCATTAGCTGGGTTGACCAAACATGGCTGCTTTTGGGTGACTGTTGATGGGACCTGTTTAGGACTGAAGGACGTGTTGACTAGATCATGCTCATTACTGTATAACCTGAAAGGATTTTTATTAATATCGAGGATCCATTGCGGCTAACTGGTTTGAAGCTAAATAACAAAACAAACAAATACTGTTCAAAATTTCAACAACGGTGAATAAAATATTCATCCATCCATCTCCCAGCATTAGAAAACACATTGACTGCTCAGTCTGTGAAACACTTCAAGTTACCAACAGATGGTTGATATCGACAAGGACAGAAACTTTAAGTGTGTGTGAGAGGGTTTGTGTGTGTATTTCTGTGTGTGTGTGTGTGTACACCTGTTCCCAGAGGTGAGCCTGGCAGTAAAATGGTGTTACAGAAACAACAACTACCAAACTTCTGTCAGGCGTGATTGGACAGGATGTGATAAGTGATGCAAGGACACTAGGGATGCGCACACACACACACACACACACACACACACACACACACACACACACACACACACACACACACACACACACACACACACACACACACACACACACACACACACACACACACACACACACACACAGGGACAGCAGCTTTTCAATGTGTGTACGTGTCTGTATGTGCGTCAGACTTTGTGTTACACTTACTGGTGCGACTTTACACTCACAATGGGACCATGACAAGGTGACAGATGAGTCTGACTGTAGGAATCATTACCACACTGCTGACGACAGCGTGTGAGTCGACTCAACATCTCAGGGATTACCCCATCCTGTCCTTCATCTCACCGACAGCCTAAAGCCATCATCACTCACATCAATCAGCACATTACCTGGACATGAATCATTAACTTGGTGATGTCATAGCACACTGGTTTTCTCTAGATGGCGTGTGATTTTCCTTGTTACTCATCCATTTTCCACCACTTATCCAGAGTTGGGTTGCAAAGGAACCCATCATCAGTCTTTCGTAGAGAGAAGCCCTCTCCCAGCCCTTCCTGTGGGATCCCAAGATGTTCCCATAATTCCAGAGATGGTGAATGGTAAATCACCCACATCTGTATAGCCCTTTTCTAAGACATGGACTACAAGGCACTTTACATTACAATCAATCACCTTTTCATAGACACATTCATACGATGATGGCAGTAAGCTTCATTGTAGCCACGGTAAGGTGACCCAGCTGGAGCTGGGATCAAACCAACAACCCTCCGGTTGCCAGACAAACACCCTACCCACTGAGCCACAGCTGCCCAGAGAAGATAAATAACCCCGTCAACTACATTTAGGTCTGCACTGAGGTTTCCTACCAGAGCCTGGAAAACCTCCATATGGAAACAGCTAGAAAGCATCCTAATCAGAGGACTGAGTCACCTGAAACGACTCCTTTCAGTGAGGAGATCTACTCAAAGCTTTTTGGCGTTCTTCACCTTTTCTCTAACATTTAGCCCAGTCACAACATGAAGGAAGCTCATTTTAGCTGCTTGTATCCAGAATTTTGTTGCTTCGGTCATGGTCCAAATCACCAATAGGACCATAGATGGACCAGTAAAGCAGACCAGCATAACTTCTTTCTTATTGCAGACGAAACCCCAATCTGTTGGTCCATCACTCGCTCCGTCCAAAAACAGGATGCCAAGATACTTGAAGTTCTCCATTTGAGGGTGAGATGCACAGATAAAAAGACTTGCACTCAATTCAGAGGAGGAATTGCATCATTTTCTAGTTGAGAACCACAGCTTCAGATTTGGAGGAGTGGAAGTTCATCCCAGCCATGTCATATTCAGCTGCATATCTCCCTAATGCACACTGAAGGTCATGGCTTGAAGGCACCAACAGAACCACATCATCTGCTAGAAGGAGAGATGAGACCCTGTGGTTCCCTAAACCAGACACCCTCTACCCCCCTACGACTACACATTTAGGTCCGGTTCATGAACATCACAAACAAAATCAGAGACAAGTTTTTCTTGTTATGAAGATTAAAATTTTGGTCTGGGAAAAAAACTATATCTGAACACAAGCAGCTCTACCAGAGTTCTAGTGAAACTTAGGCAAAAAAAGCTGCTGCTGCTTTTCCTCTTCACAAAAATATCATCTGATGCTTCATCCAAATATTCCAGTAAACACTTGAAGGAAAGTAGTTTGCTGTAAGAAGAACACAGAAGGTGCGACGCATCAAAATGTTTTATTTGTCTTGTCAAATATTTATTCACAACCACGACTGCCATCATGCTGCTTCTTGCTCTCTCTGTTGTTTACTAAACAGTTTTCAGCCAAGCCACTGCAACTCCATCACCCTGAATTTAGAGTCAAGTCCAGCAAAACAATTCAGAATCAATGTAAACTTACAATACTTTCAACCATGAATGATCCCATTTTGATTTCACTGTGTGTAAAATATGTTTTAAATAAAAAAATACTGTGGGGAAAAAGTACAGAATTATGTCAGAAAATGAACACATTTTTGGAATCATACGCTTAAATTAGAGGCATGACATTTATTGAAGGAATGCAGATCGCCTCCACTGTTCATACCAGAGTTTTAAACTAAGAAATGACAGAGGAAAAAATGACCTGTGACCAATTTATTATCGTGAAAAAATGTAGCTTAGTATCTGCAAAACTGAATGAATTGTAGCCATTTTTTAAGACCAATTAGTTTGGATGGACATCTTTGATTGGATTGAGTCTAAACGTTAATGAGTTGCAGATGTACATCCAAACATCCAATGAAAAATTTCTGAGCAGTGTTGACAAAAATATAGCATTAACGCGCCTTTTTTCCAAGATGATAACGAGCTAAACTCTTTGATGACTAAAATGAAACAAGACATTGTGAGTTTTTGCTGGAGCGACGAGACGAAAATGTTGGTTTGTGGCGGAGTTGAACTCTTCTATTATTAGTTCAGGGGCGGTCACTCTGTTTTGTATCTGTAGCAGCGTTCTCTCTCATCTAATGGATATTTATTCAAAGAACATTTATTGACAGCTTGTGACAACCCTGCTGATTGATTCCATATTGTGTATTATTTAATCAACTCCACAGTGAGTCGTTTGCTTTGTTTTTCTTTTGTTTTACTAAAAATGCGGCGCTACGTTTGCCCCATTGAAACTGCTGATGAGCTAATGCTAAGCTAATGAGCTTGAAGTCCTGATTAGTGATTTTATGCCTCAAACAGCGACATGTCTTTGTTATTGTTATGGCCGAAAATTAGACCAATACTTTAAGTGTTGATTGAATGCTTTGGTTGTTGTAGTTTCATTCATTTTGGATGGTTTTTGTTACCTTTCCTGTTTAATGCCAAAAACGGTATATGGTACTTTTGAATTGATGGATGTAAATGATTAAAACTAATCAGCATTTTCGTCCAAAAGACTAAGACTAAAACTAAAGTGGCTACAAAAAACAAGTTTCTGAGAGTTTTATTTTTATCCTTTAAGAAGTTCATGAGATATTTTGCTAACAGACTGACGAGGTTGACTCCAATTATCAAAGCTTTACGCAAAGATGCCATGCAACATGTGAGTTGGGGATGACTTTCGACTAAATGACATTGAATTTTGTTAGATTATGGGCATTTTTGTGTTTTCTATTGTTGGCTTGGCTTTCGGCCATCTTGAAACTGGTTTATTCCAAAAGCCAGTCAGTTGTGAGTGTACATTTATTGATTAATTTCTCAAAGTTTTATTCAAATCCATCCAGTGTTCATGAAATATTTTCCTAAAACACACAGTCATAGCACTACTGCCCACATTTGGCGATAATGACCCACCTACATAAAATATGAGTGGTAAACATCAACTTTATTAAAAAGCAAAGGAAGCCTTTTGTTTTTAGGTAATAAACTAATTTTAAATCATGTTAAATTTTGAAAATTTGCTAAATCTACCATTACAACATGACGACATTGATAAAAATGTCTTAATTATTAACTTTGAAGATGATATATTTACACATTCCTAACAATCAAGAGGACTTCAAAGCCATTACAGTCCATCCTTTGGGAACAATTACCACATGATCCAGTTTCCTGGTGAGATTTCCTTCCTGAGATATTCCTCTAAGTGCCGGGCTGACAGACTGACCAAGAAAGCTGTCACTTGAGTCACACAGCTGGCTCAAAAAGCAGCCTTTTAAAACCAGAGAGGTGCTGCCACACTTGCTGCCATTTCTGGCTCGCTGAGGCTCAGGCAGCTGTAATGACTTTCTCCCAAACACCAGCAAACACTAAGTGGGCATCCAGCAAGCACACTGATTGCCTTCAGCTGACCTGGAAACGTCTGCTCTTACCTGCACCCAACACCACTTAGCGGAGCTCAAATCGCTTCTCAGTGCAGCTACAGTAAGAGCTTCTCGATGTAGTGGCAGTGAAAGATGCAGTGACAGCCTCCATAGACGGCTGCATTAATCCATGACTGGAGCTGAAATAGAAAACTGAACTGGGGCGTTTAAGTGTGTGACTAAAGGATGAGGAGGGACAGAAGCGTGGTGGAAAACCTAATTTATCTTGATGTTTTAGTAGAAACGTTTAAAAATGACTGACAAGCTTCTTTTTTTTTCCATTGCAGATCACCCAAGGTTAAGACTGACTGGAGAGAGAGGAGATATGACATGCTTGTAGAATACTTCCTTGTTGTGTTTCTGCAGGAATCTGTGGTTTTGTTTACATGCCATTCTGTGTGTTATGTGCATGCTGGCAGGATTAAAAAATGCTCCAACCAGCAGATAACTGAATCTCTGGTTTATGCTTTTGTTTGCAAGACGAGGCTTGTTTTTCTGACCAACTCCTGATGCTTTAGTACAGCTTTGCATGCTCCTTCAGCTTGTTAGTAGGTCGTAAAACAGATTGTGTTCGACAAGTTTTCAACTTATCTGCAGCCTCTTCCTGCCACAATGATCCAAACAAGCTGGGAGTCACTTCCCATTTTTTATGTAACCACTCCTGTTATCGTAAACCATCGCCTGCAACATTATGAGGTGAGATTCCATGAATTGTGCATCATTATTCTTTAATGATATCAAATCCACAGTGCAGCGTTCATGATGTTGAGTCATGTTTCCTCCAGCACAAGTGGAGCTTCTTGGTAGGTTAGTCTAATCCTAAACTCAACAACTAATAAACAATAGTGTTTGTGTGTGGGTGTGCGCATCGGTGTGAGAAAATACCTTAAGATTTTAAATGACAGAACAATTAAAATGATACAAAATGGGGAAATGGTCTAAAATGTAGGTTTTAGAACAAAAAACTGGTTTTACTTTTAGAGAAGAAGAATAAAAGTTGTCAATTTGCACAGGATAACTAGAGAGAAAAAAGTAGATGAGTACTGCTACAGAGATCTTTATGTATTATTCATAAAGAACACACACACACACACCTCTGAAAAACGGACCATGACCATTTCTCTGAAATCCGTTTTATGATTTTACCAAATTTTTTCACCTAAAAAGTGTCCTATTATGGGGTAATTTGATGCCATTTTAACAATGCAATAGAAAAAAAAATAAAAGTATTTCATGAATATTGATTAAATTCAACCAAAACAACAAAATGAGTTCAGGTTCAACAGAACATTCAGTGCTTTATGGACGATTTAGTGCCTCTAAGTCATCACATCAAAATGATTCTATTCTTTTTTGTAAAGAACTAGTAAAGCAGGCCTTTTAACTTTGTTGTAAAAAAATGCTTTTACTTAATTACTTTTTGTAAAGTAATAAGTTAATTAACTAGGTTTGGATGATAATGTCCAAAAAAATAGAAACACACAAAAAGTGATAATTTTGTATTGAAGGAGCACAAAGAGAGGACTGAGGACAATGTGTTGTTTTTTGTTTTTTTTACAACCATCATCACAATATTCAAGATCGTTTAATAACAATTATATATCTGACCTATCTGTTCTGATGAGTTGTTCATTTTTCAGGTCACTCATGTTTTTTTGTGGGTTCAACTAATCATGAACCAACAAAACCTACTGAAGTGTTCTTCTCCTAAATTGTAAACAATGCATATTTATTGTTCCACTGTAAATTGTGTGTTTAGTGTTAAAAAAGTAATTTCCCTGCAGCACACCTCTTTGCCTTAGCTCATGTGTAAAAGATGCATTTTCCACAAAAATCATCTCTTGTCAAGAAGACACCAAAAAACATCAATACTTTAATGTTTTCTACTGAACACAACCTTTTTAATCTCATCATTTTGGTAGCATCATTAAATCAGTGAACAACCTCGGCATTGGAGTTTTTTTTTTTGGGGGGGGGGGGGGTTTGTTTGTAGTGGACTTTGACAAAAACCTTCACTCAACACTGAAGTACGCAGCTGTTTTACATGAGCCTGACTCGTACTTTTAAAAAGCGTTTTTATCTTTTTATGTTTTCTAGGATGAACTGAGTCCAATTCATGGCTTGCTTTCTTTTTTAACTTTAAATACATCTGAATCTGAAAACATTTTATTCTTGTGCTTCAAGTCATCCATTTGATGTGGTTATAATAGGAGTCAATGGGACTGAATTGGGCTTAATGGAAAAGAGTGTTACAGCATTTAAATAATTTATATATATATCTAAAGAAAAATGACGCTTGAGCCACAGAAAGCTGCCTCGTCTTTGGCATAAATGCATTAAAACTAATGAGTCAACTTATTTAAAAAAAATGTCTATAATTTGTCTCACAATATTCTTAATTTAGCAGATACACCTCATTTTAAAAATGCACTTTTGCCTATTTAATTTCAAGAAACTGTAACAAATGAAAGAAACAAACTGTAACAAATGGTCCCTTCTGGTTCTAAAAGGTCCAATCGGACAACGGCTGTATACCAAAGTTTCACAAGGTCACTTTACAACCCAGTTAGCTTAGTTTACATTAGCCTGCTGCGCTCATTAAGTCACAAACTGACAATTATGCACATTTGCTGCATATTACAAGTACAGCAAAAAAATTTGAATATTGTGAAAAAGTAAAATATTTGCTGTTAGACATTTCAAAAAGTACTAAACTTAGATAGATTTGCTACACATAAAGCTAAAAATGTTAAGCCTCAATTTCTTGTATTTTTGTATTATTATGGCTTACAGAAAATGAAAACTCAAAATTCTGTCTTTCATAAAATTTGAATAATGTGAAGAAGCTAATCAACTCCGAACACCTTCAAAGGTTTCCTGAGCAGATAACAGCTACTGATACACCTCAGAGTTTGTAGGAGCTAATCAAACATACATTAAATTTGCTCTACACACTCTTGTCTGTGTTTTGGTGACTTTTCTTAAATAACGGCATAATGAAGAGAATATTAGGCTCAAAAATGTACAATTTCCCCCCTCAGAGTTTAAGAAATCAGAGCAGAATGAAAAGAAAATCACTTTACTGTAGCATAAAGGCTCATCTTGCCTTTTTTTTTTTTAGATTCTTCTGCAAAATCTGACTTAAACATATCTCTAATTAGATAGTTCATTTTCCATGAACTATCTTGTGAGAGAGATTAAAGAAGTCTTTGCATCTCTGCTTGGATATAAAATCTATCTATATTTCAGCAAGCAGCTATAGGGGCTCTACAGGAGAGTGTTTTTGCCCTCAACATTTACTGATGTGCAAATCTATCACATCAAAATCAGATTTAGACTGTAAACAACCTATTGAGCACACAGGGAGAGCTGTGGGAGAATATCAGTCACTTCAGCAGTTGTTGGATGATAAATATTTTACAGAAAAACAGAAAGTTACATAAATATGATATAGGCTTGACTGCTTTGTGGATAAATCCCAAGCAAAAGACTTTGATGCAAAGCTCCTTATGGGTTTTGCAGACTTTTCACCCCAAACTGAGATCCCACAGATCCACATGACAGCTTCAATCCACATCCAAATTCAAATTCTGAGCTGCAACGCTTTCAAATATAAGAATCAACATGATGCACCAGCATCAACAGGAGCACGCCGCCGCAAAACTCACAGCATCTGCATCACCACCGACTCCAAAACCCGTCTGTATTACGCCCAAGGAGACTTCTGTGTCCTCATCAGAGTTGATGCTAGTTCTCATTTGCTGTGGCACCTGACCGGGAAGTTTGTCCCAATGCATCAAAAACATTCTCACAAACCTTATTCAGTTCACTCGCCGCAGCATAAATTGGGTCAAATTAGCAAAATCTTGTGAATGAAAAAAGTGAAGTCATAAAAAGATGATGATTATGATGATGTGCAGATTGCACTGCGAAATTACAGTAGAGGGCAGTGAAACTAAAAATACTTCTTAGGTGAACAAATTGTAAAAATACACACTGAAAATGCACGAAAGAAAATAAACTGATGGTTAATTATTTTAAAACAGATTTTTTAAAACTAGATATGATGTATTTATGATTTGCATTTTTAAAACAATGATACACAAAGTTGATATTATTAAATATGTAAATACTTATGTGTGCTGTGCGTGCACATTAAAAGTGTCAATGTTTACCCGTTTTTTTTATTAGTTGTAAAATTAGACCAAATACAACATGTTTAATGTACAAAACACTTATTTTGCAGTTGATGCTGTTAATAAGTGTTTTCCTATAGTAAGCACACACACACACACACACACACACACACACGAGGACTGTAGAAACATGAATACATTTTTAAAATAACAAAGAAAAGTTACATTTTGGGAGCGTGAAAGTTGAGAGATGGCGGAAAAACATAAACAAGCCTCACCTTGTTTGACACACTTGAGCCGGACCGGGTCTTTGCTGTGTTTGACCACAGCGTGAACGTCCCTGGTGGTGAGTCCGGCCACCGGGGTATCGTTGACTTCCAGCAGGAGTTCGTCCTGGAAGAGTTTCCCGCTGTGGCAGACCGCTCTGCCCGGGAGAAGCTCGCCGATAACCGGGAACTGTCCATTCTCTGCGCCGCCCTTCAGCTCCAGCCCCAAATCCCCCTCCTCATTCCTGCAAAGGATACTCTCATGGACTTTGTTGGTCCAGTGGTTCTTCCTCTTCTTCAGGCTCTTGGACATGGCTCGAAAGAAGGGGAATTACATGGGTGCTGCCGTGGAAGAAGTTCTACCGCTGTTAAAGTCCCACGGTGCCGCAGATAACACTGGATATGAAGGAGTTTCAGCGCTAAACAGCAGTTGTTTCCATGTCAGCGAACAGCAGCTGGATCATCAGTCTGCCTTTCTGATAACTGAGAGCTGCCCAACTTGTGTTGCATTCACTGTCTGCCTTAAACATAGGACATTATATAATCACGGTATACTGACGGCTTATCAACAACGTAAAGCACTAAATAGAGATTTCAAGTTACGTTAAAAACTTAATTTGAGCTCAGACGCTTGTAGCACCTAGCAACACGCAGCTAATGCTAATAATCTGTCGTACTTTTGTAATAAATCAACAAAACTCGCTTCTGTGTAGCTACACAACTGGCTAGCCACTAGCTGTTTAAAGTTTATTCACGAAACAAATAAAACAAGTACTCCAAGTTATTCTCTAGATTAAAAGTGTCAAAAGCTAATCAAAAATTGCATACAAGACTGAATTACTGCTTGAAAAGTGAGAATTATGACATTTTCGAAGAACACCTGAAGGCAACATCTAGCTCCGACCAATTTAACTAACCCGGATGTGAAGTTTGGAGGAGGAGAGAGGTAGTTTTTCCAAAAATCCACATTTTCATAAGGAAAAAAAGGAAAAAGTAATCCTTATTGACCGTTTAAAAGGAAAATAAACATAATGGGCGGTGGTATTAAAAAAAAACATGGATTCACTTCAAAAAATGAATTAAATATATATATTTTAGCACTTTGTAGTTTTTTCCTTTTGATTTAATGTGCTCACAAACAATATAAGATCCAGACAAGCTTTATACCTCACATCTAGAGTATTTTAGTCATAAAATTAATTCTAGTAATACATTTAGATTAGATAAGTGCATTCCTTTCTTGCACAAAGAAGCCATTTATATCATTTCTTCACTTCACTTTTAAAGATGCTTTGAAAATCAAAAGAAATGAACAAGAAGTCAAGAGTTTAAACACTTTAAGACACTTAATTCAGTTGTTTTCATCAACCCAGTTGAAGGTAAGACCATACATGTTAAAAGCTTTTCAGAAAACCTTCTTTTATCTCCAATGATGATGATTGGTGATTTGCAGTTCAAGTATTCAGTTACTCATTTCAGTTTTGAACTAAAACAAGTCGATTTCAGAGAGAGCAGAGCCATCAGCGCTAATGTGTTTGAGTAGTTACGTTGTAATTCCTGGAAACCTCTGAGAAAATATGACAAATATAGTTCTGGGAACTGAAATAAAAAGTACAACAATGTGTTCATTTTGATGAAACTAAAAAGAAAATCATTATAGTCTGCTTGATTTAAATGACCATCACAATTAAAAATCATCAAAAACAAGAATGGCTCCAATTCTGTCTGTTTTACAGATATTGAGCTAAAATTTGTGAAAAAATGTTTCAAAATTTGACCAAAATGGCTAAAACACCATCACTTTTCAACTTCTGTTGATATCAGTTTAAAATTCTGGGTGAAAGGAATGATTTAAAGGCGCGTTAGGTTTTGCATCAAAAACATTTTAGTCCCTATCTTATTGATGCATATATGCAGAACTTCACTGATTAACATAACTACTAAATCTTAAAAATCTTTAAAATATGTTTGCAAAAAGTTAATTATTCAACACAATATTCTATTGCCCTAAAATTATATTTAACGTATTTTATAACCCTTATTATCCAACGTAGATATAAAACATAAAAAAGGATTAATGAGAACATGTTTTTATTTGGTTTGCTTTGGTGAAATTTATTTTTTTAATCTAAACAGACGTTAGGTGCTTACTGGTTAAAGGAGGATTTCATCTAATACTTCAATCATTGGAGGCAATGAGAGTTTTTGTAAATTAATAAATTGTAATATTATTATTATTATTAGGTAATACTAATAATTTTAACCTTTTTTTTTTTCAAACCAACATTTTTTTAGAATTTTGTCATTTAGTTTGTTTTCCGAGTGAAGTTCAGTTCATATTTTTTTTTAGATGTAGAGATTAAAACAGTGCTCTGTACAGTTAACGGGTTAAGATAATTAATTTTCTTTTTTTGTCTAAATAAACAAGTAAATGACCTATTGTTTTATACCAATGTACACATCTTGATTTTTACCATTTTTATGGAAGAAAAGTTACTTTCATTCATTCAAAACATTTTTATTTTATCTATTTATAGTAATTAAACACAAATATTTTTTGAAACCACACATTTCTGAAATAAATGCCCCAGTACTTGTTTAAACTGTTACCCATCGTTCTAAATGAGGAGTGTCTCATTGACCATGTGAGTGTTGAGGAGCTCCTCAATCCCACCAACACGCATTCCTATGAGGAACCAGAGCTGGGAGACCTGGGATGGACTGTCCAACAAGTGGCGGAGCCCCTGGGGTGGATGAGATCCGACCTGGGTATCTCAAGGCTATAGATGTTGTAGGACTGTCTTGCTTGTCTCTGCAACATTGCGTGGTCATCAGGGGCAGTTCCTGTGGAGTGGCAGACCGGGGTGGTGGTTACCATTTTTAATATGGGGGACCAGAGAGTGTGTTCCAACTATAGGGGGATCACACTCCTCAGCCTCCATGGGAAGGTCTACTCCAGAGTTCTGGAGAGGAGGGTCCGGTCGATAGTTGAACCTCGGATTGAAGAGGAGCAATGTGGTTTTCGTCCTGGTCGTGGAACTGTGGACCAGCTCTTTACCCTCGCTAGGGTGATGGAGGGGTCATGGGAGTTTGCCCAACCAATCCACATGTGTTTTGTGGATTTGGAGAAGGCTTATGACCGTGTCCCCAGGGGCACCCTGTGGGGGGCGCTCCAGGAGTACGGGGCGGATGGTCTTTTGTTAAGGGCCATTCAGTCCCTGTACCAGAGGAGTGTGAGTTTGGTCCTGTTCGGACCTGTTCCCAGTGAGGGTTGGACTCCTCCAGGGCTGCCCTTTGTCACCGGTTCTGTTCATAACCTTTATGGACAGGATTTCTAGGTGCAGCCGTGGTGTGGAGGATGTTGAGTTTGGTGACAGGAGAATCGTGTCTCTGCTTTTTGCGGATGATGTGGTCCTCCTAGCTTCATCAGGCTCTGACCTTCAGCTCTTGCTGGGGAGGTTCGCAGCCGAGTGTGAAGCGGCTGGGATGAGGATCAGCACCTCCAAGTCTGAGTCCATGATACTCAGTCGGAAAAGGGTGGCTTGCCAACTCCGGGTTGGGAGAGAGGTCCTACCCCAGATGGAGGAGTTTAAGTATGTCGGGGTCTTGTTCACGAGTGAGTGAGTGAGTGAGTGAGTGAGGGAAGGAGTGAGCGGTAGATCAACAGGCGGATTGGGGCAGCGTCTGCAGTGATGCGGACACTGAACCGATCGGTTGTGGTGAAGAAGGAGCTGAGCTGGAAAGCAAGGCTCTCGATTTACCGATCGATCTACCTCACAACCCTCACCTATGGTCATGAGCTTTGGGTAATGACCGGAAGAACGAGATTGTGGAGACAAGCGGCCGAAATGAGTTTTCTCTGCAGGATGGCCGGGCTCAGCCTTAGGGATGAGAGCTCGGACATTCAGAAGAGACTCGGAGTAGAACAGCTGCTCCTCCATATCAAGAGGAGTCAGTTGGGGTGGTTTGGGCATCTGGTTAGGATGCCTCCTGGACGCATCCCCAGGGAGGTGTTTCAGGCATGTCCTGCAAATGTTAGATGGGTCTTGGTGTTGTTTTTGGTCTTGGAACTCCAAGACTCTAAATGAACTCTATTTTGCCCCTTAACTTAAAAGACTAATAAACAAAAAGGAAAAGGACATACTGAGCATCACTTCATTCCACAGCACTGCTGAATGAAAATGAGAAGAAAAAACGTGGAGGAGGAGTATTTTAACAAGAGCAGGAATTCTGTAGGCAGTGTTTAAACGAGGAGAGGAATGCTCTGATCGTGGCAGAATAAATGTCAGGGAGGAGAAAAACATCAACAGCTCTGGATATGAAATCTAAACTGAGATGTCAATTAGCTTAAAGAGGGATATTTTATAAATTTCTACCATAAAAAAATGATATTCATCTAAAAAAAAATATGACATGCTGCTAAAATTGAGCAGCTCCCTTCCTTTTGAGGATTCGAACTGCAGTGAAACGTTCCCTTCGGCCATCAGTTCCATCCACACACAACCAGATGGGAGTCCGCTGGCTCGGCCCAAGATGCTGCCCCTGGGATTGGTCCACCACATTACATGATGTAATGGTAATGACATGCCTCTTTAAAGGATAATTAAAGCTGGTCAGGAATAAAGAGAAACCGTTCGATGATGGCAGTGAAAAGGGGATATCCACTCCGTTAGAGTGAATGATCCCATTCCAGCTCCAGCTGAGTCATTTTTCAGTGATTTGGCTGGTTGTTTCACATCATCACACCCCATATAGAGCTGAGTGATGGAACAGAAGCTGTTCTCTCTCAGCCATCGGTGTGGTCACTTTGTCTTATTCAGGATGATTCCATCCGAGGCTTCTTACCTGTTTATTTAGCTGCCATCTGTTCATCTGCAGCCCGGCAAAGATTCAGTCCACTGCTCTCTCCGTCCTAGTGCTTGATCCTCACAGATGCATTTTTTTTAAAGAAAGGGTGCAAAGAGATGTGCAGCACAATCTCAATGCATTGCCAAGTTTGTCTCTGGCTCTGCTTGCAGAGGCATGGAAGGAAGCCGGGGATGCTGCAGTGTAAGAAAATGTGAAACGATGACAAAATCCTGCAAATTTTTGACCAGCTTTTGTATTCAGTCTGGATTTTGTGAAGGTAATTTTCATGTTTTCAACACAACCTCCTCTTATGATGCATAATGTTTGCTAAACGTGTTGGAAGAAACAGAATTTGTTCAGAATTTTGATTTGCATTGCATCATCATTCTAGAAATAGACAGAAATGTATTTTTGCAATGATCTATAAAGAACTTTGTCATTTAAAAACACACAGTTTCTCCAGAAGGTTGGGTGGATTTGAATGAAAACCTTGAATATTTCTCATTGGATGAACATCTACACCTGACTGAATTTTGAAACTGATCCCATTCAAGATGGCTAACCAACATTAGCAAACACAAAAATGGCTATTAGTCAGTTTGTTTTACAAATACAGAGCTAAACCTTGGTTTTGTTGTGGCCAAATACAAAGAGATCTTAAAATATCCACGTCTATGTCTCAGTCTATGCTAACCAAAGAGAAACCCTGATCTAATCTCCCTTTGTGAGATCTTCAGACTTTCCCTTCTCCATCTGATTGCTCATCCGTGTTCTGTCGGCTTTAATTTGTCCCGAATTCTCATGAAGATGGACTCCCACGAGACAACCACTTCACAAAATCCCCGGCCAGAACCTCCACCCTCAATCATTCCTCTCATGGTATCAGCTGAGCACCTTTTACCAGGCCGAGAGCTTTTAAGTGTCTCTGAGCCTGAACAGAGTCCCACAGCTCATTCCTGCACAAAACAAGCGCTTCACTGAGAGGAAGCCAGTGGCTTCTCACAGTCGACTGTCTTCAAAGTCCTCCAGTCATCACGGCAGGAGGTGGCGATCTAACTAACTATTGTCATGAAATCAGAGTGACAGCTTGATGGACTTTCACATGCATCTTATGATATCTGACAAACCAGCTGAGACTGGTAATGAAACCACGCTAAGAAGGAGGAGGCCTTCTTCTGTCGGATATACAACTTTCTAAGTTCTTTAAAAGCAGACATATCTACAGCAAAAAAAAAATCCTTAATGCTGAATCTTGCTTTACTGATATAAAACCACACAAGCTGCTCCTTGATGCTGAAGAGTTGTTGAATCCAAACTAAAGCATTGCTCATTCTGCTCTTACTTCCTACATTTATACATAAGGATTCTTCTCTCTTTATAACCACATTCAGGCCACGTGACCAGAATTATAAAAATCTGACTGACAACAACATCTTTATGGCACCATGGACGTGGTTACATGCAACCTTTTGTTCCTGCAGAATATAAATGGCAAACAAAATGGGAATTCATCCATAAGTCATTTGATTCTTGGAATTTTCCAAGCTCGTTTTATTTATCGAATACGTGTTGCTCTGTAACATTCATGTCATTTGTTTTACAAACTCGTTTCTATCAGGTCATTGAAGGAAATTGAAGAGATCTTTCGAGCATGACCACAAGATGTAAACAAGCTGGAAGCAATAGTTTAGGAATCACATCATTCTGGTAATTGATAGATAAAAAACATGACCTACAAAAACAGACATCTTGAAGACTGTCTTTGATGCTATGCCTTTAAGAATTCTCATTAATGATCAATGCTTCATGCTATTTAAAAGCTTTTTTTCTTGTATAAGTGTAAGTCGACGGTATAATATATACTATAATAATAATAATAATAATCTATCCATCTATGGGATAATATTTGTGTCAAAAGAATCATCGAAAAAATAAAATACTAACCAAATACTTCTTAACAGTTCATATTTTATCCCTTTGACACCTTTTTGATTCTCAATTTATTCTGCATTATTTAGTCCATTTAGGCTTTTATTTTGAAGGGCATGCTTTGATTCTGCAATAGGATTTTGCTTTTGAAAGAATGTGTCAGTGGGAGGGGCTTTTCAGATCTCACCTCCTCCAAACCCTCACATCCAATGAGATCGAAGCACTGAAAAGCCCCTCCCACTGACACATTCTACAAATTTTGGCACAAATCTCATCCCATAGACATCAATCTTCTGAACCGCTTCATTTGTAAGGGTGGTGGGGAGCTGGTGCCTATCTCCATGGGGCAAGAGGCAGGGGACACCCTGGACGGGTGCATTAATAATAATAATAATAATAATAATAATAATAATAATAATAATAATAATAATAATAATAATAATAATAATAATAATAATAATAATAATAATAATAAAAGTCCATTAATAATTAGCAAGTAAGTCAAAAATGTTGTCCATCTAAGTAGAGTATTTCAAAATGCACATAATTTAAAAATCCAATAAAAATGTACCCAAAGTAGAATCAATTAAAACAAAATATGAATTATAAAATAAAATCACCTAAATTAAAGATACATACATTTTTTTGAAAAGCTTTGATTTTGCTGGGAAATAATCTCTATAGTAATATTAATAATACTAAATTTGTCAAATAAGTATTTTAATGCAAAAAGTATGTTGTCCACCTGAGCAGACGCATAAACCTTTAAAATGCACACAATATAAAATGAAGTTAGACGTTTCTTAAAGGAAAAGGCAAGTAATATATGTAAAAAAATCTTTATAATAAAAAAAACAACTACTCATTTTAACAAGCCAGGATTTACATGAATTATTTAACCAAATTTTTCTTTAAAAATAACATTTTTGGGAGGTCTGTTCTGAGAAAAATATGCGAAAGGATGTTAAAAAATGTGAAATGTAGAGCATTTCCCCTACAGTTTCAGACACAGGAGCATCATATTCAGAACTCAAAGTAACGCCTCATGAAGGATCACAAAAGCACCGGTTCTAAAAGTACCAACAGAGCCACAACTCATGTTTGGTCCAGGAGTTTGTCCTGAAAAGTAAATCATTTCAGTAAACCTGCTGCTGAACCACAGTTCGACCCCAGCTCAGCTTTAACCAGCGGCCTTCTCTGTATTCTGGTCACAAAGCTCCTTTTAAAGGCTCTCATTGATCAGCAGCTCCTCAAAGATGCTCCTTCTTGTGCAGTGAGGGGTAACTGTTACATCACTGTCACGGAAACTGGATAAACAGCCGTCTGATTTACGAGGAAGTGTTGGGATCGTGGCTCTTCATCCAGTGAATGTCACCCAGTTGGATTGGAAAGGCACCAAAAAAAAAAAAAAAAAACTGCAGTGGATTGTTCCTGAGTACAAATTCAGTTTTCTTTGTTCAAATTTGAAATATTTTTGAAAATATGCATTGCTTTTCTCCATTTTATGTCTTTCTCATTGCCTTTTTCCAAAAGCTAAAAGGCTGGCGTTCATGTTTTTGCTTTTGTGTTAATACATGTTTTATATTTTTAGAATATCTCTTGAACCACCGCAAAGATTTTAGTATAACTGTCAGTAAACAATCAGATATAAATCTAAAACGGACCCTATTGTGGAGTTAACCCATTTCAAGATGGCTGCCACCGCTTATTAGCATTAGCAAACACAAGAATGGTGACAACTCAGTCAATTTTATACATTTTGAGTTAAAATTTTGTGTCATAGTAGCAGAGAGTCCATGCCTTAAAATACCCAGAGCACTTACTGATTGGGTTAAATCTTTGCTATAAAATATTAGTCAACCCCATACCAATTTCCTGCGATTGTAGCCCTTCATAACCTAAGACTGCAAGATCCTGCTAAAACTCCATAAATTCTTAAGACAAAGAAACTTTAATATAAAGCTTCTAGCATTAGTAGAAGAAAAAAAACACAAAGAATCCAACAGAAAACCTTGAGAAAGCCTGAAGAACTTTTGAATAAGACTTTAAAATATTACAAGAAATTCTGTCCCCTTGGAAGCAAAATATAAAAAAGTGAGTGATGACTGGAGGCCTTAGCCCGACTCATTAAACAGTTATCAGTTCATATAATATTTCCCCCTTTCTCCTTGACAGCAACACCTTGATCTCTGTACTTCACTGCATGCAGGTCTCCCGTCGTTTAAACCAAATCTTAATTATTGATCCCAAATCTATCCATTAGCAACTGCTGCCTCCGCATCTCACTCTCCCACACTCAATAAATATTCTCTTTCCTCAGATAAGAAGATCTTACATGACCTGGATATTAAATTAAGTCATTGTTCCAGCTCTGTCATTTAAAATGTTCTGTGACAGTGGAAGGAAAACAGGAGGGAAAGGCAGCTGGTGAATCGCCTGCATGCTTCGGTTCAACAGTGACCCCTGCTGTAGAGCGCAGACTGCTTCGTCCTCAGAGAGCTCAGAGGACACTTCAGTTCAGGAAGGCCACACTGGCTTCTCCTCAGAGCAGATTTTAAACCAAACATCAAAGACACTGTGCAGGAATCTGGACATTTTCTAGCAGAAATGTGCTGAAGAAAGAAATGACATTTTATGCATCGGTTTGATGCAATCAAATCTTCTGCACAAATTAAAAAAAATGCATCACCTAAACATTACATTCATATTTATTTGATTGGTGCTGCAGCAGAAAGATGTCATTTATATTTAAGAACCGACCTTTTTGTCATCCTCAGTGTCAGCAGCCTCAAAAACGCACTCATCCAGGACATTTAATCCCTCCTTAATCCCCAACTTAACTTGTCTGAGGGACAGGTCTGATTGTTGGACAAGGTGGGAACTTTGACTGTGTGGGGGATTGTGGGTAGCATTCAACAGGGGCTATTTCATCAATCAAGCCTCTTAAACTGCAGCCCTGTCAATGTGAGGAGCAGGTTTTATGCTCTTCTGCTGCAGGGAAGAGCAAGAGTTCTGCAGGAGGGTCAAAGAGGAGACACATAAATTATAATGATGCCAAATGTCAACGAGAAGCATTCACAAAAAGCTATTTCATGACAAAATAATCATGTGAATTAATATTAAACTCAAAAAAGAGAAAAGATCAGATCACTAAAAGAAAAAAGGCAAAACCCAACGTTGTTTCTCCATTTGTTAAAAGATAAGAATGTAGGATTAAACAGACATGGCTGCAGGAGGAGGCTAAAGAGAAGCCAAATATATTCAGGTATAAAGCCTCAACCCTGATCAGGATTACCAGGGCCGACAGATAAAGCGGAGCTAACCACTTTCAAAGAGTTGAACTCAAAATTTAACTCATATCTATGGCAGAGTGTTGGGGAAAATGCATTGCAAGAGCATCAATTATTAATGCTGCAGCTCACAAAACCAAATAACATCACTGGAATCTGAGAGCACGCTTTACAATGTCAAGCAGTTTGATTTAACAGCTGTACAAATGCTTAACAACAAGTAGGCGCTTTGAAACATGATAGAAAGCAGCAGAAAAGGTCATCGGAATGCAAAAACCAGGAAATATCACCAGCTTTACCTCAGACAGCTCCAGAAAACCACTTAGTGGGTCTGCAGATATCAGACGCTCAAAGTTAAAACTACTAACACATGCTGATTTTTCCTGCTCCAGTATATTGCTGCAGTAGTTTTTTAATCTTAATATGAAAATAGCTTTAATTCTGGCCTCTCAAAAGACTCGCACAAGGCAATCTGCCGCCTGATTGGCTAGAAAACAGCAACTCTCCGTGAGCATTTGAAAAGGGTGGACTAGCTATCGATTAGCTTCTGCTGCTTCGTAACCATTTTGTTGCTTTTGGGATCTTTCATGTGCAAACGTGTTGGACCAGCTAGGACCACCAGAGTTTGTTCAAGAATGGCAGCAGTCCCTCTGCAGCATGGTGGAGACTTTTGGAGGATATTTGTATTAAGTAGGGCAGCAAAGAAGCCACTTTTCTCCAAAAAGCCATCAGGGACAGACGGACTGAATGCTGAGGACATGTTCCCCTTTGCAATTGTTTGAAACATCTGGGAAAAGAGCTGCCTGGAGAAGAAAAAGTTGGTGCTGCCATCAGTCCTGGGTCATGAGACAAAAGTAGAAGAGTAAGAGCCGAGTGGACAAAAAGACCCAGGAATTTGGACAAACTTCAAGAACCGTTTCTGCAAGTATGAGCTACCATCAGATGGATTTATAAAATGAGTGTAATTTTACTTTAGTGTATCAGAGAATCAGAATCAGAAGACTTTTCCAGAAGATTTGTTAGATCTGGATGATTCTTAATGTAAAAGCAATTCTGTTATTTTTTGAACGGTTTTGTAATCTGTTAATTCTCGGAGTATGGGGTGTGAATGTCTCTCAGCTACTACATCACATCTGAACTCAACATCTGTAAAACGGATCTAACTATTTAGTAAAATCCAACAGCAGGTAAATCCTGATCATCCAACTCGTGCAAAACGGTGGAAGCCAACATACATTTAGGAATACAGAAAAACAAGCTTTCAAACAGAATCCCTGTCAACACTTTGCACTATGTTGGGTCTTAGATGGGATTTAATAGAAATGTCACTGCATGACTGAGTTAGATATACAGGAAGCACTAAACTGTGTCTATCAAATAACAGAGTTACAGCAGTTCGGATCAAAGCCGTGTTAGAAAGACTGACATCAAATACCTCAAGGAATCAGATTTTGCTCTTCAGACACGTCCACTCAAATCACGTATGAGGGAATGTGGCGAGCGGCGATAAAAACCTGCGTTCGGTGAAATGACCTACTTGCAGGGAAAAGTTGCTGCAGATGAAAAAGTGGATGAATCTACGTGAAGATGAGATCTAGAAGTTGAAATTGTTTCTCTTCATTTAATGCACTGTCTCCTTCGTCTCAGCTGCTTTTCTTTAAAACAAACACAAAAAAAGACATACCTCAGATGTGCAGGACAAACATCTAATCGATCACTTTTCATGACTGTAATAATTATAAAAATCAACCCTGACCAAGTTATCCCCCCCGATTCACCTCATCTCAACAAGAAAACATTTTCCTCTTCTGGTTTTTGAGTCTGCAAGGTCAGACATGATAACAAAAGGGGCTTTGTTGTTGCACAGTGACATTTGATCAAAGGCTCTAATCACAAACAGCTCAAATCTCTACATTTTTATTTTTGCATTTGTCCAAAAATGACCTTTAAAATGCTGATTAAAGTGAGAACTGAAGTCAGATATTTATTAAAAAAAACACAGCTAAGCACAATATTCATGCAATTATTTCATTTTATCTGATTTTTACTTTTCAGATTGAGCATTTCTACCTCCAGCCAATAAAAGTTTATACATAAAGCTTTGCATCATTTAGATATCATCATGCCCTCATTAGATCTTGGTTATTATATTTAAATAACTTATAAAAAGTGATTTTCTACCCCAAAAACTCCCCTCTAGCCAAGCATCAGGAGACAAGTGCCTCTCTATAATCTAAAATTGGATTTAAAGGGATTTGTTTGTCTTATATTCCTGACTTGACCTCTCCTACACTTTAGCTTCTCTCACCCCCTTAAAGTCCTGTTTTATGTTCTCATTTCCCTGTGGATAGGTAGGTCACTGGTAGGTAAAAAGATCTGAACAGCAGGAGTGTTTGTGACTAAAGCAAAGTCCTTTATTTAAATTCAGCTGCAGCATTTCTGTTTAAAACTGTTTTACACACAACTCTTTATCTCAATTAACTGAGAGTGCATGTATTTGTAGGCTGCATTTTTTTTTAAATTTCTGCACCTCTTGTGCAAATACAGTAGAAGCTCCAAAATAAAACAGCAAACCCTGAAAGGTTGAAGTGAAACCCCCCTAAAAGGTCCACCAGAGCGCTGACTGTAAAAGGTCTCGTCACGAGGCACCGAGCTCGCAGCCCTGAGTGCAAATTGCATTCCTGAGCTATTGGCTTCCACTTCTCCTCTTTAGAGCAACAAAACAACAATCTTTCTGCACCAACCTGCTCGGTTCTGAAGCAAGAGGAGTCCTGAAATGATGCAAAGTGCATGTGAATTGTGTTTCAAGCTCTTGTTTTCTTAATTGATTTTGAGGAAATTGAATGCATTTAAAAGATTCTGTTCAAATCCTTTGGAAGGTGGACAGAATGGCATCATGAAGCCAGGATGAGATCGTTTCAGGGCAGCAGAGGGATGCATGCAGACTCTGAGCTGCAAAGCAAGGGGTGACGCTTTCCTCCCCCCCTTTGACGGCGTGTTCCGTCTCTCTGTGGGCTGATAACACAGGAGCGTCCTAATTAATTACCCACTGATGCATTTATCATCCTGCGCGAGCGTTCATGAGTCAAGCAGCAGGCGGTCTCAGGGAGGAGCAGGATGGTGAGCTGTTAAAGATAAAAATCTGCCTTTTTGGAAAAATGCTAAAACCAAAAACTTTCCAGGGAATGAAGAAAAAAGACAAAACCCACAAGCAATCATTTTAAAAAATATAAATCTGTGAAAGAATTCATGTTTGGTGATTCTTGGTTTAGTAAAATGGACATTTATCACTATTCTGAGGTCACTACAGCAACTAAATTCACTCCAGATTTCAGGCTTCTGGCTTAATTCTTACTCAACATCATACAGTTTACCATAGATGGCTATGAGGGGAGAAGTACTACTTCTAACGCACATAGAAATAGCTAAAAATCACATTTTACTCCAGTCTACTTCAGTCTTACTTACTCATAAAACCTGGGGGGAAATTCTTACTTCTGCTTTAAAATTTGAAATAACTGTCAGATTTGCAAGACAGAAGAGAAGAACATCAGTCCATCCTCTTATCTGCTTCTCCAGGGTTGGATTGTAGCAACAGGTCCAGGACATATCCCAGACATTAGTGAGACGTATCTGGAAAATCTCCAGCAGGCATCTTAATCAGATGCCCGAAACACCTCAGCTGACTCTTTCTGATGTGGAGAAAGATCTAATCCAAACTCCCCTCAGGTGTCACCTTATCTCTAAGGCTGAGCCTGGCCACCCTATGGAGAAGGCTCCTTTCAGTCGTTCAGGATTTCCTTCTTTCGATCGTGATCCAATCTTGTGACCAAAGGTGAACATCAATGGACCAGTAAACGAAGAGCTTTGTCTTTCAGATCAGACTGTAGTAACACCCTTCTCTCAAAAACTGACCTCAGATTTGAAAAAACTGCCTCTCATCCTAACCTTGAGACATCCTCCACTCCATCTACCTTTTTCCTGTCCCACAGTCTCACTGACCTCCTATAGGTTGCAGCTTTATGTTAATCATCGGTAATAATGAAGGCAAATTCAAAACCTCGTACAATCAGAAGATAATTCAAAGCCATGCCCCCACAAACTAAAGAAACTATTACTTTCACTCTGTATTCCCTCATCGAGCGTCTTCAGCAGAAGATGTGAGCTCTTTTAATGAGTCATGACGCAGTAATCCAGAGATTATCCAGTATCACAGGCAGAGGCGTGACTCAGACTGATATTGTAGCAGCAGGAATGGATAAAAGATCCTCATCTCAGGCACCCTGACAGCTGAGCGTTAGCAAACTGACACAGATACATTCATTTGCTTCCATTTCTCTAAACCTCTCGACCCCTGCGTGAAACCCCATTACTGATTCTAATCATGATCATCCGTCAGTCTCGCTACGGGTGACTGCTGTTCGTTCTTCCACTGGAAAATTAAAAGGAGCCACTGGATTTAGGAGAACACTTCATTTCCTTTTGAAAACTATGATTAATCACATGCACCTTTTTTTTTCCTGCAGAAAGATTTTCAAAGCTTGACCCCTGGACCTGAACTCGAATGTAAAAATACTTTGAGTTGGAGAGATAATCATGATCTCCAGCTGCCTTCAATGTACCTCAGAAATCAGAGCTAAGAAAACCCACCCCTTTGGCAACATTTGATGCACAACGTGTAAAGAAAATCAATGGCTGCTGTAGTGTTTGGCTTGTTTCTTTGCTTTAAATAATAGATGCACGCCAACAGCGATGTAGTGCACCTAATTGTGAAAACAGATCAGCTAGAATTGTGCCAGAGGAAGATCGGTTAATGTTTTTCTCTGTTGGACCAGTGAGAGGTCTATCCCAAAGCAAAGCAAACCCTAACCCTAACCATCGTATCTCCAGTAATTCAACTTTTTGGGCCTTTTTTGGGATATAAAAATATTTAAAAAGTGTCTTTTTACCAATAAGAGACCCTGGATCACCACAAACGTACTGCTTTGACACTTTCCTTTAAAAAGTCATCCATAAAAACACCGATAGTTGAGAAAAATGATGGAGCTGATTTATTTAAAAACATTAAAGTGATCAAAAATACAAAGTTTGACCTGATAGAGATATGTCAAATAGATGAATTTTGATGACATTTAGAGGCATTTCTGGCATCACATTAAAGGACGCACCCACAACACGGTGCAAAAACAATGAATTCTTGTAATTATTTTCTATTAATTAATTTTTTTGGCCGAATGGAAGTAATACGCAGGCCGAATATGGCCCAGGAACCACCAGTTGATAGACACTTTAATTAATCTGATGTTTATTTGGGCTTTTTTTGGGAACATTATCAAATGCAGAATTGTGTGTTACTATTTCCAACCATAAAATCCTAATTCTTTGGTTTTCTTTAGAGAAAAAGACACTCCAGTCAGTGCGATGCGCGAGCCCACAGACATCTAAATACTCCCCTGTAGGAATTTCTCTAATTCACATTTTAAGTAGGCCACTTATCAGGAACAGTTTGGAGGTTAATAACCTCTACCTGTAGGCAAGGATGATTATTCATCCCTAATCATTCAGCTCTGGCAGTCAAACTGGCAACCAGCAGCACATTAGCTGGCTCAGGCGGGCGAATGGAGGCGATGCAGTGTGTAAATTGCTTCCAGAGGGCGATCCATATTGTTTACACAAGTAACTCCTGCTTATCACAAAGTCATTACAGCCCAAGGCAGATTATAAAATCAAATGCTTCCCAAACAACAAAGTGTGAGTGAGGTGGAAGGAGCAACAACCCCACCCTCGATAGGAGTTTGACATGTCAGTGTGTGTTTGTGTGGGAGATAAAGTTTGTGAGTCCCTCCGATGAGGAGAATGTGTGTTCCTCTCATGCTCCAGTGAAGCACACAAATAAAATAAAAAAAACACTGTCGACAAGCAGGTTGGAAACCAAATCACCACACACAGACGCATACACACACACACAGCTGGTCAGACAAAGACTTCAACTCCTCTTATTCACAATGGACCTCAGAAAACTGCAAGAGATTTAAGGTGGAAACTCAACTAGGCCAACAAAAAGTTCAATATGAAAATAAAATCTATCAAACCAATAAATGGAAAGTTAGTTTGTTGTGGATTTTTATTTGGTGTTGTTTTGTCATTTGTAAATTAAAGTCTGAGTAAAAAGAAAACCATCACATAAACCAAGTTATAACATTTCACATCTAAACGATCTGGCTTTTAATCCACTACATCAGGAAGAAAATATTCACTTTCAAGTTAAAGGCACACTGTGCAGTTTGGGCTTGTTTTTAGCACCCCCTAGTGTCCGTTTTAAGTCACTGTCGTAAAAACGTTAGCATTGTCTTCGCTCAGAAACACCTAAATCTAACTGTCAGCTGTGATCAAGCAGGGAGAGATGGGAAAAAAAAATCCCTGCAGGAATGTTTTGATTGTCTAATCAAAACTGAGAATTCAAATTCGACTAAATGCACAGCCCTAAATCATATTACGTAATTTAAATTTTATGGCTGATCTGCACCAAGTCAGTAGAAAAATTCAGGAATTCTTGCACAAATCTGTCAACCTTAGAGCAGCTTTCAGTCATCATAAGTTCTCAAACATGTTACAGACATGCAACATCATCTGTTAAGAGATCAGACATCTGGTAAAAGGACCTGAGTGTGAGGGGGGAGTTTTTATTCAAATTTATATAGAAATAACTACTAAAAATTAACAAAAATTGTCACTATATTTTGATCACAACTGGAAACATAAAAATTAGCATAATCATAATATATTTTTAATTAAAAATGAATGATTTAATGACTGATGCGGAAGGAAAACATCCCCCTCTCTTCTACTAAGGTGAAGTATCCATGCTGCCATCTGCTGGTGGGAAAGGCTAATTAAAACCTGCTGTTATCTGTATGGTGTATATAGAGAAAAGCAGTAAGAGTTCAGTGATGAAGATGGAAGATATAGCTTCAAGTACAAGGACATCGTAGCTTCAAAGTTATGATAAACTGCAGGATTAAATCCCCTCTTCTAATCTCCAGAATGCAGGTAGTTTGGACTCTCGGTGAGTTGAATTTGTCAGTCAGAGGCCTAAAGCTGCGAATGAGATGCTGTCCTATCGATTCAGACACTTCTCCTCACCTCTAGCAGTGATTCATGCCTCAGTTTCTGATATTGATCTGTCTCTTCACAGCAGTAGCATCAGCAGTGATCGATCACCTGGATGATTGAAAATAAATTCCTCAGCTATACCCCCCTCTGAGCGGTCTACGCCTTAATCCACTTAGGTTTTCTAAATTACTGGAGTGTGGCACAAAAATGGAAGTCATTGTAATTTACTTTAGGATTCTCTCGGAGCGTTTAAAAACCGACATTTACACCACAGCTCCCTCCCAACACTTCCCTCCGCAGCAGCTGCCTGTGGGCCTCCTCGTGACGAGACTCCAAATGAGCTTCTGCCCGACAACGGTGATCGCTCTGTGTGTTTGGAGATATGCAGACGTGGGCCTTGGAGTGAGCGATCAGCGGGATGAGGAGAGGCGTTAGGCATGAAGGAGTGGAGAAAAACAAGAGGACTTCATGGAACTGATCGGCCTGAACCGTGACAGGAAGGAAGGCCTCATCTCGCATACAAATAAAAGCATGCAAAACTCAAGTCACATCAAGTTTTATGAAACGCACGTCTCAAGTCATGTTTTTAAAATATGAGAGACTCGAGTCAAATCCTAATAGATGCACATCTCAATTCAAGTCCCCAAACTTACAACTCTTAAGTCAACCAAGTCCCAAAGCGTGCAAGTCTCAAGTAAAATCAAGCCCCAATGTGAGCAAGTCTCAAGTAAAATCAAGTCCCAATGTGTGCAAGTCTCAAGTAAAATCAAGTCCCAATGTGAGCAAGTTTCAAGTAAAATCAAGTCCCAATGTGAGCAAGTCTCAAGTAAACTCAAGTCCCAATGTGTGCAAGTCTCAAGTAAAATCAAGTCCCAATGTGTGCAAGTCTCAAGTAAAATCAAGTCCCAATGTGTGCAAGTCTCAAGTAAAATCAAGTCCCAATGTGTGCAAGTCTCAAGTAAAATCAAGTCCCAATGTGTGCAAGTCTCAAGTAAAATCAAGTCCCAATGTGTGCAAGTCTCAAGTAAAATCAAGTCCCAATGTGAGCAAGTCTCAAGTAAAATCAAGTCCCAATGTGTGCAAGTCTCAAGTAAAATCAAGTCCCAATGTGAGAAAGTCTCAAGTAAAATCAAGTCCCAATGTGAGCAAGTCTCAAGTAAAATCAAGTCCCAATGTGTGCAAGTCTCAAGTAAAATCAAGTCCCAATGTGAGCAAGTCTTATGTAAAAACAAGTCCCAATGCGTGCAAGTCTCATGTAAAAACAAGTCCCAATGTGTGCAAGTCTCAAGTAAAATCAAGTCCCAATGTGTGCAAGTCTCAAGTAAAATCAAGTCCCAATGTGAGCAAGTCTCAAGTAAAATCAAGTCCCAATGTGAGCAAGTCTCATGTAAAATCAAGTCCCAATGTGAGCAAGTCCATCCATTTTCTGTAGCCGCTTAATCCTCCACAGAGGGTCGCGGGGCAGCTGGTGCCTATCTCCAGCGGTCAAGGGGCGAGAGGCGGGGTGTGAGCAAGTCTCAAGTAAAATCAAGTCCCAAAGTGTGCAGGTCTCAAGTAAAATCGAAACCCAAAACATGCAGGTTTCAAGTAAAATCAAGTCCCAACGCGTGCAAGTCTTAAGTAAAATCAAGTCCCAAAATATGCAAAACTCAAGTAAAATTAAGTCCCAAAGCGTGCAAGACTCAAGTCAAATCCTAAAAGATGCAAGTATCAAGTCATGTCAAGTTTCAAAACATGCAATTCACAAGTTCTAAAACATGCTAATCTCAAGTCAGTCCCAATATATGAATGCCTCAGGTCAAGTACCAAAACATACAAGTCTCAAGTCAAGTGCCAAGGTGTGCAAGTTTTGAGTCAAGTCATGGTCATAAACTGAAATTTGAGTTTTTAACAAGTCATTTGATCAATTTGTAAATTAATTTTAGAGTAATGAGATACTTTCCAGAAATTCTGAATTCTAAACAAAAAAAAAAGTGTATTTCTTTGACAGAACAAGCACCTGAACTAGATCACTAAAGGACTGTTGCATTTTAGGTCAGCAGGACAAATCTCGTAAAGGTCCAAGTCACATGACTCAAACCCACGCCACCTACAAGTCCAATCTTGAAAAGAGACATGATAGAAAACATATTAAAGAAACTTTCACGTTTTCTCAAAGACAAACTTCAAAAAATGTCATTGGTGAGATATTATTGTCCAAATCTGTTACTACAAAATCAATAAACATGGGTTGTAGGTGATTTTAAAGCTATTTTTCTCTCTAAAGTCTAAACAAACATTTTTATTGTAGATTTGGTCGATTCACATACAAATTAAGGATTTGAAGAAACATTTTCTACACCCTTCATCTGATCGTGTTGTGAACACATTGATGTCTAACTAATGCATTGATCTTTACTGATCACTTATGATATCACAATGTTGATGTTTGTTATTTTACTGATAGTTTTCACTGATTCCTTAATTAACCTGAAGTTTAAAGCTCAAACTAACTTAAAGAAAACTCAAGTGACATGAACGAACAAAATAAAGGAACAATTCTGTCAAATGATTATAAATGCTATTACAGCTCAGGAAAATGGAAGTGTTTTCCAGGCGTTGCAGTGATGCTGTGTGACCTCCAGAGGGAGCTAATGGTAAGCAAGCTGAGAAGAAGGACGCTGCATGAGGAAAAATCTGAAATTATTAAGAAAAATGTTGGTGAATTTTAACACCAGATAAAAAGTTATAAATGGGTTTATTTAGAGCTGAGTTATAGATGAATGTAGTCACCTGCTATGGTGGAAACACACATTATAGTAATTAAATTAATCACATTTTCTCCACTGATCACTGTGCTCTCCCACTGTTAGATCACACACTGCTTCAGCACACTGATAAATAATTAACGCTCGTTTTATGGCACCAAACACTCGGAAGTGAAGCAGATTTTTAAAAACCCAGATGGGGAGCGGCTGGCTGATAACTCCCATTGATTATGTGCTCCCTTTCTCTTCCTCTCCGTAGGAGTTTTTCCTCTATAATCGGGTGTCGGATTCCACTGGAAGTGCCTCTAAATGACCAATTACAGGATTAAATATACATGAGTGCTGTCTGAACATATCTCTGCACACTCCTTGTTCCATTATCTCCCTTTATGTTTTGCTTTATCAGCTGGGAAACACAGCAGAGTACATGCATTTATCGGAACGCTCTACATTTGCATATTAGCCCCTAAGAGCAACTGCATTTAGGATGATTATGCACCAACATATATAGAAACATTAAACAGGGACTGAGTTTAAAGGAAGGAAATTGCAATTCTGATATGATGCTCCAACTATAATTGTATTAATTTCATAAAGTAGTAGAGAACAGTAATCACTTGCCATGATCTTATGAATAAGAAGTGATTCATTCAGGGAACGCAGCAGAAGGCTGCAGCCCACATACACGCTGAGTTAGTGGAGGATGGGGTCGAGTTCAAAGAGCAGAACGCTCAAGAACATCACCGAAGTAGAACTTTTATATCTCATCATCTCCTAAGTTTTCAAACCATGATCCTAAAAATATACGACCTCATTAGTGAACAAAAAACATTAGTTCATCGAGGTGTTGTGCTAAAACGCCATCGCCCTGTTTACAAACCCCATAAGTGTTGATTATTCAAATCCAGTCTCACGTGCCCCGAGCATGACAGCAACGTTTATTTTTGGATGTGTAACGTGATGTTTGAAGTTGTGTCTAAAAAGTTCATGTGACTAATGTTGGACACTGCAGCAGTGGGCACACAGGAATGTTAAGAGGGTGGAAATACACTGTTTAATCCCCAAACATCCTCAGCTAACAGCTCCAGTGCTGCTCTCACAGAGCCATTGTTCAGACTGGAGGACGGGAATGAGAATGACCTGCGTTTAAACTCGGCGTGCCCGTGCCCTTTACGCGTGCTCGTGCCCTTTATGCATGCATGTGGCCAATACTTGGATTGTGTGAAGCCTGAATTTCACATTAATGGAGATCAGCATGTCTGAACTTTCTTTCTAAGTGTGCTTTTAAATTAAACAGTAATCACCTAAAACCAAATATATTAGATTTGGTTCCAACTTGAATGAATTGACTAGTTTAGCTATGGCTAGCTGTTGACAACCAACTTGTTGGTTATGTTCAGGTAGCTAATATTAGCAATGTTTAGCTGGATAAAAATGATCAAGTTTGGCTAGTTAATATTTGTCAAGTTAGTAAAGTTTATTCACATAAAATGGGTTAAGTTTAGCTAGTTAACATTGAGAAATTTGGTAAAGTTTAGCTAGATGAAGTTGATCAAGTTTAGCTAGCTAATGTTGGTAAAGTTTAGCTAGCTGATGTTGGTAAAGTTTAGCTAGCTGATGTTGGTAAAGTTTAGCTTGCTAATGTTGCTAAAGTTGGTCACGTTTAGCTCAATATGGTAAAGTTTAGCCAGCCTGCTAACGTTTAGCTAAATAATGTTGATCAAGTTTAACTAGCTAATGTTGAAAAAGTTTATTTTGACAATGATGGTTAGGTTGTTTAGTCAGTTAATGTTGGTAAAGTTGATCAAGTGTAGGCTAATTCATAATCCACGAGAAGCAAGAACTTTGTTCTTGCAGGAGTTCTCGGAGAACAAAAATGACTTCATATGTTCTTGTACACATCAGCTGAGCAGAACTTTTTTCTGCAGGGCTCTCTAAAGTAAAACTAGTTAACTTGTTAAAAGAAACATTCCCTACTAGTTGCATCTAATATAGTTCAATCTTAAACTGGATGACCTTCGGGTCAAAAAACCTCCTCCACTTTTGCTAGCTAAACTTGTTTTAAATATAGCTATAGCATTTTGTAACATATTAAGCCCCGTTTTAACACCAATACTGAACAGCACAGAAACTTGAAACATCGAAGTTTCAGTACTGTGCAGTTTTGTACTTCAGTATACTCTTTTCCTGTCCTGATAACGTAATTCCTGAAATGTTAACATTGTAGAATGACTTACTTCAAATCCTTTTCCAGGCTGAGTGCATGCTGTCTCAGTGTTGTCATGGCGAGATGGCGTAGACATTCACAATCCCGTTGACAGCATTCTGGTTCAGCTGACTTGGCCACACGGACAGCATCTGCCATTGTGGCAGAAGGATTTGACTCGCTGAAGAAACCTAAAAAGTTTGCATCAGTTCATGGATCTGCTGTTAACATACCTGTGACGGTTATATATGCAACATCATAACTCAATAAAGCAAATATAGTTTATTATTATTATTATTACAAATGTAGATAAACCCAACTTGGGAGTGTGAGTGAGCGCCACTGAAACATCAACTGAATGAAGTCTAACGATGCTTTCAGAAAGAAACTCAAAGACAGGATCAGAGAAACCAAGGAAGAGGCTGAACAAATTAGAGCGCTGGGGGGAATTAAAACTAATCACATGGATAAAGAAAGGGGAATGATTGAGGACACAAGAATGAGAAAGCCATTAAATGAAAGGAGCCAATAAGAGTATCCGTGCCTGCTGTGAGTCACTTTTAGCCTATTCATCTCGGAGCTTTCTGCTCCACTTATCACATTGATAACGCCCAGAATAACCTGCCTTTTACTGACAAGAAGTTTTCCCCCCAAAGGCCACAGACGACTGCGTCACTCTAAAAATTGCCACTTGACAACGACACAATGTTTCCATCGAAACACCTCAGCAGCAGCGTGCCCACGAGAAGACCCACCCACCCCCGCCGTTGGACACGTAGAAACATCAGGAGCTATTTATAACATCTTCATCCCCTCGTATGACGGAATATCTCCGTTTTACTTCCCTCTCCCCTCTCGCATCCTTGCTCTCTGTTGCCATGGAGCTCGGTGACATCACAGGAAAGGGCGCGTACGCTTGCGTGTGGAGGGATGAAAGCTGGAATCTGCAGACTTGAGTGAACGTGGTCAGGACGGATCAAGTGACGAGCAGAAGCACAAACAAGCGGGCGTCGAAGTGCATCGGGCACACGCTGCACGGTGCGTTAGAATAAAGAAAAAAGAGCTCATGCATCGTTCCAGCAAGCCCACACGAAAACAACCAATCTGTCACGCACTCTGCTGCATGAGTGCATGATTTAAAGAATCTAACTGGGTTAATGACTTTAAATTTAAGAAGTACCTTGTAGTGGTGCAAAACTCTAAGTGCAGCAAACACCAACGTGTACTGCTGCCACCTTCAAATGACTCCAATCTTCTAAATTTCATAAAGATTCGTGGAGTGTTGTTTCATAAACCTTCACATTGTTGCTTTAAAGAATCATTTTGGCAGAAATTTAAAGAAGCTCTTGCCAGACTTGATCCTGGATATCCTCGAAGTGTTAATTATTGTTGCTGGTGATATTTATGCTTGTAAATAACTACAGAATTGCATATAATAAATAATTTGACAATGGTGTAAAGGTTTACAAAATAACAGTGCGTATTATTTGGACTCTGATGTTGGAATTTCAAAGTTTCAAGATGAATAAAACAAACAGGAAATCCCATCCCAAAGTTGGAATTTTGACTCAGAAAGGAAGAAATTCTTGACTAATCCCAATCTCAAAATCTAATACAGCTCGCACACGAAAAACCTACAGAAATAACTTTTTAAAATATATTTCTGTTGGTGTATATTTCAGGTGAGCATGTCATTTACTCGTCTCTTTCTCCCCGCCCACTTTCTTCTTCTTTCCCTGTCACTCTATGTGACCTTTTGTGCTAAAAATTCAAAAAAGTTAACAACGCAACAGGAGGAGTATCTAGGACATATCCTGTTGTAGAGTAAAGCTGCTCTGACATCGTATGGCACTCCGATCCACCATTCTAAGGGGGTCAGTATAGAAGAATGTGCAGCACAGACTGAGACTGAGCCGTAATGCGCCCTGTCCAACATGGCTGCAGAGCTGATAAGCCCGTTTTATCTCCGTAGCCAACATGCTGCCCCAAGAGAGGATGAGTGAGTGAAGAGCAGACAGCAAACACAGCAGCACAACACTAAAATAATGCCTCCATTGTTCCTCCCTCACATAGGCTTCAAACACTCTCCACCCGCTGCTTATTGCTGAGGAAAACCTCAGTGTCACATCACGGCCTCTTGTTCTTCTCCATCCTCCCTCTTCAACATCGGAGCCATAAATACACACAAACCCCTCATCCACAAACACATTTCAGCTGGTAGCACCCATGGGAGCCACCTCACCACAGATTAAAGACAAAAAAATCCCTTTCTGTGGTTCCTAACGCCACTGTTAAACCAACTTGCAACAAAAAGGTCAAATGAGGACGCCAGGCTTCTCCTGATATGAGTGTACCAGCACATATGCAAATCAGCAGTGTTAAATGCATGAATAAAGCACACATGCAAAGTGTGTGGCTCTAGGTTTGCTTGGAGCACATTTGAAAAAGGGCATCCCTTTTATTTAGAATGCCATTTGAAGCTGCTCTTTTTCTATAAACCACCTCTTTCATGCATGAATTATGCCAAACTCAGCTAGGATTTAAACCATTTTAAAAGTCATTTTTTAAGTCGTGTGATCACTGCCACAAGCTGCTTCAACACACCTGATTTAAATGAATAGATCATTAACATCCTGAGCAGGTCATTATACCTTTAGAATCAGCTGTTTCAGAGCACCTAAACATCTCAAACTTGAAGAAATCGGCCTTTGAGAGCTGGTGATGTCACAAACTACATTTGAGCTACTTACAATTTTAAAACACTGTTACTCACAGAATGGACCAATCTGCACAAAATAATGGGTTTGTTGACAGAAATTATGGATGAAAAATTTACTGAAGTATTTCAGAACTTTTGTTGAAGTTTAATCAATACTTCAAACCAGTTATACCACTCTTTAGTTGTTAATCAATGTTTGTTTGTTTTACCTGCAATGGTCCTCTGCTGTCTTCTGGCTGGATGTTACCAAGGTGCTTCTGGATGTCTGTCGGCCATCTTGGTTTTAAAGCCACAATGTAACATTTCCATATTTTAATCTATTTTCTTGAGCCAGTATGTGATATGAACAGTCACTCAGCCCCATCTGCTGCTTGTGTCCAGGATACTGCGTTTGTCCGGTCCGGTTGAAGTCTCAAAAGTCACGTATCTCCTGAGGGTTAGGCTAACCCAAAGTGGCTAGCTGTTATGCTAGCGCCAGAGTGTTTTTAGCTCATGATTCCTGCTTTAAAAAATTTTTTTTTATCTCTTCCTGCTTGAACACAGAAGATTTCTTTGAATGAGTGATGAACCGCTCCAGCAGAAAGCTATGAAGGCTGAGGAGACATTTCAACAGGTAGATTTAGGTGTTTCTGAGCAAAGACAATGCTAATGTTTTAACAAGTTACTTAAAACGGACACTAGGGGGTGGTAAAACAAGCCAAAACTGAATAGTATGCACTTACATGGTCTGACCAGTGGGTGGCAGTCAGGAGTTACATGAGTCATTAACACCCACACAACTTTAGAGTAGCATTTAAGATCACTATGCATGAAATGGATTAGACATGTTAATGTTTTTACTTTACTGTTTCCTATTTGTCTGTTTACAAGCTCATCTGCTGCAGTTGTATTCACACTGGTATCTTGTTAGCAGACTTTTAGTAAATATCAACTTAAATGGTTGCATTTAATGTTTTATTCTTGAATTATTTACCTGCAAACAAAATAAAACAAGTCTAATTGAAACATAAGTCAGATTTCCTGAAATTGCACATTAGCAATGAGGGGAATTCTATACAACTGCATTTAAAGTCTGGGAGGCCCTAATATGCCTTTGTACATTTCCTCATAAATCCTGATATGAAGTTATATAAGACACACATGCTGAAACAGACTGGCTGTTGGTGACCTAAACTGAGAAACACTGCGCCTCTAGTGGCCATGTACACAAATAACAGCTAAATCATCTTCCTACATTGATTTTATCAACATATTAGAGTTTTTATGACGTAAAAATTCAAATTATTTCCTCTGAAGCAGCATTGTTGGAGAGGGACTCCGTCACAGATGGCATACACTGGCAATAGGACAAAACATTTACAATGCAAAGACACAGAAGAGCCTTCTGACTGCTTTACATCGTCACCAAATGCAAATAGGAAAATAAGCTTTCTTCCAGGATGACATTTAATTTCAAACAATTCGGTTCAAGTGTGTAACCTACAAACCTTCCAATTGCCCCCCAAAAAATCCCTTTTAGGAGAAAGGACAAATAGAGACTCTAGATGGTTTGTAAATGTTTTTTTATTAGCAAAATAGGGGAGATGAGTCTACAAAGATCCTCCTTACATGGAGAACATACACATACACCGACAGTTGTGGCAGTTTCTTTACACGAACAGATCCATCATCGCTCCTATTGACAAAAAGCGGTACTGATCAGACCAGCAGACCTCGACTAATGTCATCAAGGTTTAGTCAATGTTCCTCTGTTTAAAATCAGAACAAGATCCAACGCCTGTCTGAAACCGTTTCCTCCTCAGTTCATCCTGTAGCCGTCTTTCATCTCAACACGAAAACTTGAAAAACCTCTCTTCCAAATACATTAAAATATACAATAAAATGTGCCAAATCTGGTCTCTGTGCTGAAAATACTTGAGTAAAGTAGACGCTCAGTGCCCCGACTGGATGATTGGGAGGATTTATTTGTACAGTTTAAAAAACCAGAACCCCAGATTTGTTGGGTAACAATATACATCTCAGTATTGTACTGTATGATCGGCCCTCCGTCGTCACGGCGGGCTGGGGGGTGGGGTTAGGGGACTGTGGAGGCTACATGTTGTTCACCACGGAGACCCCTGAACCTAATCTTCCTCCTGATAGCTCAGTGGTGTGCACACAGAAGATAAAGAGACACTAACAAATGAAAACAGTTTACCTCTTTATGTATCGAACACGTCAGCAGGCAACAGAACAAGCATTGGGACAACGACCGCAGTAGAAGGCATGCGAAGGCACAGGTACCAACAAACTGGACTCAAGAGTTGCTCCTCTTTTTCCCCCCATTTTCCGTTGTACGAAAAGGGAAGAAAAGAAGCACATCCACCCAAAAAAATTTAAGAATTTCCTTTTCCAGAAATGGCGGCAGAAAACCCCCCAGCAGAAACATTTGTAATCTTTATAAAAGAAAAAAAAAAAGATTAAAAAACAAAAAGGAAATGTATGATGATGCTTTTACAGCCTAAACAAATGTAACGCTAGATCAAAATGTTCCGACACAAAATACATAAATAAAGCTGTTGAAAGTGGCGTATAGTACAGCACTGGTCCATCAATCCTCACGACTCTTCTCTCCTTCGCCGAGGATGCACAATAAGCTGGCTCCACCGCCTGAGGAGGAAACGGGAGACGAGTGAAAATCAAAATGCTGGATGGGTCTGAGCTGCTGACCTCCACCCTGCACCTAAAAAAATCTGCTTTATAAACCCAAACAGAGCCTAAAGCTCAACAATGAATGAGATTTTCTTACCAACAAAATGGGGAAAGTTTGTCGTCGTGATCCTCAGAAGAGACCACAGTCTTTCAGGTTGTTCTTGATGATGACGTCGGTGACGGCGTCGAAGACGAACTGTACGTTCTTCGTATCCGTGGCGCAGGTGAAGTGGGTGTAAATCTCCTTCAGGTCCTTTCTCTTGTTCAGGTCCTCGAACTGACACTGGATGTAGGCGGCTGCTTCCTCGTACGTGTTGGAACCTGGGAAAACGGGGGGGGGGGTTAGATGGCCAGGGACGCACCACGTAGGAAAACACGCCAAAAATCTACATCTTCTCCTCATCAGAACTCAGCTTTGATGTGTTACAAAACGCTTGTTTCTTTAAAAAAGACATCGTTGGTAGTTCAAAGGAGACGATGAGCTGCTTTCTGAGACACAACGGGGAACATCAGAGCCGAGATCGCTTGTTTATAACTAGAAAAGCTGCAGTTTTTATTGTATTTCACACAACATACTTCCATCATTTACTCCTCTCAGATCTATTGTTGGAAAACGGGTGGTTCGAGTTTCCATCTTTATGCTTACCAGCGTATTCTGGGTAGCAGATAGTCAGAGGGCTCCGTTTGATTTTCTCCTCAAACAGGTCCTTCTTGTTGAGGAAGAGGATGATGGAGGTGTCTTTGAACCACTTGTTGTTGCAGATGCTGTCAAACAGCTTCATGCTCTCATGCATTCGGTTCTGAGGAGGAAAAGGAGAAGAGAAGTCGTGCTTTTGCTCTGAAACACGAGGAGATCCAGGAGTCGGGTGACTGAACCACTAACCATCTCTTCGTCCTCGGCCAGAACCAGGTCGTAGTCACTCAGGGCGACGCAGAAGATGATGGCGGTCACACCCTCAAAGCAGTGGATCCACTTCTTCCTCTCAGATCGCTGACCGCCAACATCAAACATCCTGGAGAGCACACGTGTGTTTGTGTGTGTGTGTGCACGTATACAGACAATAGGATCAGTGTTTATCAAACAAACTGTGATTTCTGTGTACAGATTTCTAACACAACAAGTCTATAGTTGTATGAAATGTGCTACTCGTAAATTAACTACAAAGTATTTATTTTTGTATAAAATTTATACAGAAAAAAAACCAGAAACTTTTCTTTTTCTTTACAAGATGACAACATCTTCAGAAGACTTTTGGTTTGTTGTGTTGTTTGCCCTGCTATAAGGGTGTTTGATATGATACTAGATCACGTTCTCTCAGAAATACTGAGAACAGAGTCGTTTCTGCCCGGACGGTTTTAGACGTGACACACGGAGCCAGATCACTCACGATACTGAGTGTTTATGAAGCAAAGGACAAGTTAAAGATGTGTTTATTTGATGATTATCTCTAACTTTGTTCTGTTAACCTAAATTGACTGTGAGATAGTGATTAACTACACATTTATTTAGCGATACGATCAGGGGCGGTTCTGAAGGACGGGTGGGGGGGGTCCAAGTGGGCCATTGCCACCCTGACAGCAAAGTTAGTGCCCCCCTGCTAAGAGCATTAGACATAAATAGTTTCATGCTATCACTGACGTGGATAACCAAGAAATCAACGTGCCTAACATAGAAGCTAATGGTGGTCTAGATCCTCCACTGGATACGTTAGCATTACTACCATAGTTATAAAGGCAGCTAATGCTAGCTGTAGCTACACTGCTGCCTTGTTACTATGAATACCACCTCATTATTTGCTGGCACTTTGAATAATGCTGCTGTTTTTATGCATTATGTTGATGCTAATCATTAGAAACTAATAAATGCTGGTTTTATTGTCATCCACTTCAACAAGAGTTATGCTGGAATAGGAAAGTAACAAAAAAAATCACTCAAATCTGTTCAGAAACGTCACTTTTTTTACTGTAAAAAACAGAATGTCCGGTGCTTTCCTCAGTCTGGTATTTCCTGTGTCTGTGTTGTTTTTGGTTTGTTGTTCTGTTTTTACGTCTCCCTTCAGTACAGGGTCACAGTACCAAAGGGAGACGTCAATAAAACCAATAAAAGCCAGATTTAGAGGCTCTGTGTCACCTCTCACTGTTCTGCTGAGCTACTCAGGTTTCATGTGGAAATACGTTGGTTTTAAAGGCAGGAATGGAAGATCTGACGGTAAAAGAGAAGCGTTAAACACCGTTAACAGGTAAACAGACACGAGTCCTGAACTGTAAAGTAAAACCTCAGCGCTCAGATACCGTTGCAGACGAGCTGCGGGAGTTTCATCTGTTTTAACATTAACAATTTTTTAACCGTGTAGGTGAAGTGGAATTTCTGTGCTAACACCACCTATGCTGAAATGAGCTCTGCTATTGTGACATCATCAGGCTTTCTGCCCCCACTTCCTGTATGTGTCGTTAACAAAAAGCCTGAACTGAGTCATCGTTGATGTTTGCAACACCCTCACAGACTGTCACAACTTACAGCAGGACTCAACTTCTATGAGACCCAGTGACTCAGTGGCAGGAGGAAAAGCTAATTAAGCAAACGTGTGGATGTTAAAGTGAAGGCATTCTCACTTGAAGTGCAGATCCTTGAAGGTGAAGTGCGTCTCCACGATGCCCGTGGTTTTCACTCGGGTCCTCAGGACGTCCTGCTGGGTCGGGATGTAGGTGGGCTGGGATATCCTGTCCAAATCGTTCAAGTAGCTGAGAAAAAATAAGAATCCTGTTCAGATTATTCTTAATTAGGAAGGAAAAGGCTGTGTTTTTATTGTTGTATTCGCAAAGTGAAAAAACAACAACAGATTTCTGAGTTTTAATGTGAATTTGTTTAATTTAGACTAAATCTAAACAGCGTGAGAGCTTTAACAGGTTTTAATGTAAGCTGCGGTGTTCCAGTGGGGAGGAAGCATTGTTTTCTCAGCGGTCGGTGGGTTCCCTGTTGGCGCTCCGGTCCCTCCCACACTCCCAACAAACAATATGCAGCTCACTTGGAAACCCCCTGAGTGTGAGGCGTGTAAACGACCAGCCATCTGTCCAGGGTTCCGTCCTAATTCAGCTAAAAGCAACCTGATGATCCAGCACACAGCTACCTATTAAAGGAGCTCTTTTAAGATTCTTTGTTTTTGTTTGCCTTTACAGCTACTAATAGACACCAGTCCGTATTTCACATTTGGGGAACGAGCTAACCCTCGCAGCTCCCCCTGACCTGCAACATAACCGCTGGTGTTTGTTCTGAACCAACAAAACAAGGCTTTTCTCTCAGAAGAAAACACAGGAGATGCCTTGTGATGAAATCATTTGTTTCAGTGCCACAGGCTCTTGCACAACACACTAGGTTCCAATTGCTAATGAAAAAAGAAAAAAAAAAAAAGAGTCAGCAGTTCAGCTAAAAAGACAATCTGTGATTTCCCCCCCACCTTTACACCAAATGTTCTGAAGTGTGAGGTCAAAGATTAAACAGCGTTTCAAACCCCCACTCTTCAAGCTCGGTAGAGGAAGGCAAATATTGACAGTCTAAAAGTCCAGACTTTGTGCTTTCGGCTCCCTGAACATGGTTGAAGGTTGGGGCAGCTTGTGTTTGGCTGCTTGCAGCAACACTTTCTGTTTGTTTGCACTCGAACGGCAGTAATTTGACATCGCCCGGTGTGTGTAGGACCATCGAGTTCTCTCTCTGCGAATGACTCACGGTTCTGGTGAGCCGTGCAATTATGAAGTCGGTTGTTTATGTGCCGGCGCTGTGACTCACTATGCTGCCGAGTCGTTGAGCTGATATTCGCGGGAGCGGCTGAAGCAGGCCTGCACACCTCCGTCCTTCCAGAGCCGCTTGATGACACCAGCCAGCTCCGCCGTCATAAAGCCTTCTTCCGCTGAGCCCGCCAGCACGAACAGCTGCCGAGCGTCATCCTGGGGAGAGAGGAATCCGGGCGGAGCTGGCGTCAAAGTCACTATTCCACTAACCATCATTATAGTTGAAAAGCCTCATTACAGGATTATAAAGACATTTCAGAAAGAGATAAGTAACGGTGTCCAAGAAAAAGTGACTAATTGAGCAAAATGCTACAAAATTGCTACTTTCTTCAAAAACCGGTAAATACTTCAGGTCTGTCCTCTGAACACCAAATCCCAACACATCACTCACGGCTCTCGCAGCATCGCCAAAGTCAATTTTGAGGCGTCCCATGGCTCTGATGATGGCGATGATGGACTGAATGGTGTTGCTGTAGACCACAGCTTTGTACTGTTTACACTCCTCTTCTGAGTAACCTGCTTCATGGATGATCCTGCAGAGGAAAGAGAAAAGGCGTCACCGTTATAGATGAGTCTGCACTCTATTTGATTCATATTATAATACACCCCCTGCCTGGTTTTGGCTATAAATGTGGCCAGGTGACGTGGAGCGTATTTTAACTGGAAACGGTTCGAGGTGAATTTCAGACGCTTGTAACTGATTGTTAGTTTGAGAGGATTTGTTTCGAAACAGTTTGGGAACTCCCTCATAAATGTTGCTCCTAATTTACATCCAACAGTCGTAGCGCGGTGAGAAACAGGCTTTAAGCTCATTGTTTCATTGCTACTCTGGTTTTCAGCTCCCAGTAAGCAACCAGAACTTTAAATATCCATAAAATGTAAAGATGAAGTCAGTGGAAGAGTCGAGACTCTACTAAAAAGAAGCATACATTCTATAGATATGCTCATGTAACTCCTAAAACATACCAAAAAGAACAAATGCACTAAATCTTTCTCGTCTTTGCCTGATCTTTTATCATTTTACCACAATGTTATGATTTCTCTCCCAGTAATAAAAAAAAAAAAAAAAGGACCTCCTGCAAAAAGTCTCGACTACACAAACCCCATGCTGAGTGTGTAGGTTAGCAGCTCTAAAGCTATCGCCGCCTGTTTGTTCACTTTGTTTGCTTAAAAAGACAAAATACTTGTTGTTTCAAGCTACCAGCTTACTGGTTTGAACTGGATTAGGACAAAGATAATCCCAAACAGCTGGTTTTTCTATTTCTGGTAAGAAAAACCAAACTATTTAAGATTCTGTCCACGCCGACTACATGTCTAAGAATAAAGAGATTAGATGCTTCTGGCGTGATCGATGAGTGCGTCCAGAAATGAAAATCCAATTCATTTTGCTGCACACAGTTTGTGGGTGATGTATAGGTTGTGTGTGTGTTAATGCATTCTGGGAAATGCCCTCATGATCCGTTTTACATGGCGCCCGTTTGTGCTGCGATTCAAACCATAATATTAGAGAAAGACACGCCGTCTGCGTGGAGGACAATGAACACTCTGCTGGTGTGTAATAAACTGTTGTGTCATTATCTGATAGGAGACATCAGAGAAAACGACTGTTTAGCTGGGAGGATAATTTAATGTTCAGCTGAGCAAAACGAACTCACTTCATCTGCTTGACGATGGTGCTTTTTCCTGATTCGCCAGCACCTGGAAAAAGAGAAGAATTTATTAAGAGTGTAAACATCTATATTCAGATTAGAAACTCCCTCAGACGACTGATTCGTTTTAAAGTTCCCAGATTTTTAGTTGGTTGAGATAACTACGTGGTTGGAATTTTATCAGCAAAAGAATGTCATGCTGTCTGGGTGTGAAGGCCAACAAGCCACAATAAAAGAGTTACTGACGGTGCTACAGAAGCTAGGAAAGCATGATGTCACTTCGGGACGGCGTTGATTAATCAGACTGATGAGACACAGCCACCATGAAAAGACCAGAGGAAGAGATGAAGTCACAGTTCTCTCAATCGTCACAGTGTCATGGCAACAACTCTATTCAGGACGCCTCTCCTGTGAGGCCGCGGTCACCTGAGGAGGCATCGCCGCTTCAAGTGAGACATGTTGACTTCCACAAAGACTGTTATAAAATCCACCTGCTGCCGTTTTAGCCTCCGTTACCAAACATTTGGAAGCGGTTTTTAAATAAAACTCCTCTCAAATCCGTTGATATTCTTTAGAAGTGTGCACTAATGGCTTTTACCACCAACTACATTAGATCTGCTCATTTGCAGCTAACGTTCTCGTATTACGGCGACGCTCCCCCTTGGAAAGACTCCTCAAACTATTTTTTTCGGTGGCGCTTTTCAGAGTAAAGCGCCCACAGCTTCTCCCTCTCGGCTCTAAAAACAGAATTTGGGGAAGTGGAATCGCATCATGACTGCCACCACCTTTTTGCCACCTCGTGATTCTGTCGGAGACATAAACTGAGGCCTTGCATAATGAATCCTCCCCCAACCCTAGTTCCACTTTCCCTGTAGGCGCAAGAACACCACAGTATCCTTTTAATTCAAGCCCCTTCTTGTTGAGATGGTTGCCGTTTGGCAAAAATAAGAACAAAAGAATGATGAACCCAAGAGCAGAAAGTTGATCTGAATGCAGCTTTTTGAAGGCACATTATTTTAATTATACATCACCACTCAGGCATTGCTACGCCCTTGAGTGTGTGCAGCGTACAGTGCCAGCGCCCTGTGTTTTGAGGACAAACACCAGGCGCTGTGGATCCCTGCAGGACTTGCACGCAGACGGCGGCTGCGGTGCTTGAGTAGGATGGCTGGCTGGCTGGAGAGCTGGCACAGTCGCACCTCTCGGCCAGCCCAAAAGCCATTTTCACAACGCCAAGAACGCTTTGCATACCGACGCGGCTCCTCTCGATGTGCGGGGCATGGAAATCCACTTCAGGCAGCCTAGGAACTCACCTAGGAGGAGGCTGCTCTAGATTCGTTTTCTTTTAATACACTAAAAGGCAACAAATATCTTGCAAAACCTTAACGAGACTTGTAAAAAAAAAAGAAGTATGAAACAAATTTCTTAGTTTTCCCATGTTAACATATTTTAGAAATAAGTGCTTGAAATCCACAAACAGTAGAGTCAGCAGTAAAAATATAAGCTAAAAATAACAGAAACTTTAAGAATTCAGCATCTGCTGCATAATAAAACATTTATGCAATAGTCTGCAGGATGGAAACATGATGCACCCAGCATTAAGATTGTTGTGATTTTACAATTAAAAAAAATTCTCAACCACCTTTAAACGTTCTAAAAACATTTATTTGCTGTGGGCTCTTATTGTGAAGGGATTTTAATGAAACTTATGTCAGTTTGACTAGTTAAACACAACAGCCTTGTACTTTAGCAGTTCTGTTAAGTACTTGTGTGTTCATAACTTCTGGTTAAAACTAAATTAATCATGAGTAAACTGAGAAAAAGGACCACAGCAGGCTAAAGGGTTAGCAGTATTTCCATTTGTTGTAGCGTAGCAAGCAGATGACCTCATTACATCGACTTTTCTTTCATCGCGTTTTGCTGATGGAGAGACTATTCCATAAAGACTTTTAAACAATTATAAACATGCAGTTGCACTATAGATTTGGTCTTTATGGACACTCACATCTGGGACATGACACAATTTAAAGTTTAACCAAAGCATTTTGCCTTCATAACCAATAAAACTGGTAATCGCTTCACCCTTAGTACCGTTTCTACCTATATTTGTTGCTCAACTATCAAATGTCGCTTAAATACAACAGAAATTTGACTAAAACACCTCTTAAAATACAATTTTCTTCCATCTTTGTTCTATTTATCACGTAAACCCACTTTAACGGCTTCCAAAAACCTGTAAGCAGCTGCAGAACTGCTATGCTAACAAGCATGACTGCAACTTCTAAACGTTCTAAATTGGACTAATCCCATTAATGCTGCACCCAAGTCATTATAATAAAAGATGTGAGCCATGTGTTTATATAAATGACTTGGCTCTGACCTCCAAACACCAGTGATATCATTGGGGCGTGGCTCTCGTCAAAGCCTCAAGGTCTGAGGAACAGAAAACGCCTGCGCACTGATTCGAAGCACCTTTAAGGGTTAAAGGGAACCACCGGCCTGACCCATCGCTCCTCGTGCCGAGTCATGTTACACACCCGCAGCTTTGATACACCCACCCAAAGCTGCTGCAGACCCAGAACCGCTGGAGCAGCTGGTTTCTGTTTCTAGCGGTTGAAATTATTTTAGGAAAATTCAAACCCTCGCGGTGGGCTTCTTCCAACCGAGAACAGAGTCGTTTCTGTACACCCACCGCAAACACGTTTCTCTCTTGGAACTCCCCTCTGGTTGATCTTCCTCTAAGCTAGAGGCCAGGGAGGATTAGGAATGTTTTATGACAATAGTGCACAGACACACGTCCTCTCTGAGGATTTATAATCTGTGACAATTCCCTTTATTATTGTTGGCTTTGAGTTCAGATTAGTGATCGTTTTTGAAGGTTGATCAAGGCTGTGCTGCCTCCCTGCCACGTCCACTTTTAGGTAAGCAAGCCAAGAACTCGCGGAGGGCTTTTGGAGTTTTTGGCACAATGTGTTTAACACATTAGTAATGCAACATTAGCAGCATGAGGCAGGGCCATCGACCCTGTCTCTCGCTCCGTTTTCCGCTCTTAGCTCAGCTGCACACATCCCTCTTCCTCTTCTGCATTCTTTCAGTCTCCTACAGTCATTTTCTCTTTATGATTTATTGTTCCTCTCACTCACTATCCGATTCCTCTTTTTTCCCTCTCCCCCTCCGTTCCCTTTGCTTTCGACATCTCCCTCTGGGCGGATTTAAGTATGAGTCACTCACGAAGGATTCCAGAAGCCGCCGAGCGGTGCTATCCACCAGGGGGAAATGACCGCGCTTAATCATAGAGATTGATCTGCCAAAAAGCAAAAATCGACTGTCGTGAGATTGTGTCCCCCACAAACATATGCATGGGCACAGGACGAACTATTCATAGTGATGTCAAGTGACAACGTGTGCAGAATTTGCCACTTTGTCACCAGGGTTAAGGGGCATGCCATTCCTAAAATACATCTTTGATGATAATCACTTAAGAATATGAAACAATGGCAGTCAGTCAAAGCCTGGGGATTATTAATAAACTCTTGCAACAATTAGATAACAGTTTTAGAAAGAGTAATTAGGCAGAGGAGACTGTAATCTATTTTAGAATAGATATGAATAGCAGGATAATTGGGTCCTGGTGATGGAAAGAAACGGAGCCAACTGGAGATTTTTATATTTTTGCAGAAAAGAGTCTTCTTCTAAATAACAAAATGAGTATGCTAATACCAGAATTGAGACAGCAGCACCTCAAAAGGCTCGGACTACTATTACTACTTTGTTTTATCCACCTTGCAAGCAATTTACAGTCAGTCCACAAGCTTTGTTGACTTTTTGTCTCCGCCGACAGCATGTGCTCAGAGTAAAACACGAGTAACCCCCTAATAAAAGATGCTTTCTGTGACTGGTTATCTTCAAGGTAAACAAAGAAAAAACACCTCAGATCATCTGCTTCATTCCAGCTGAGCTTCTTCATTTTTCATTTACTAGTCATTAGCCGTTCTCATCTTACAGCCTCTCCTTCCGTTTTACTCCAGTCTATCTGCGTGTCACTTCAGGCAGTAACCCGAGGAGGCTGAGCAGGTTACCTGGCGACCGGGTTAAAACACAAATGACAAGAAATGGTGTCAAAGCAACCAGAAATTTCGCCACACTTGCATGGCACACGACTATCGCTGGCAAATAACGTCATGTTTTGTTTAGAAGTTCCAGCCTTCGGGAGCGTTACAGAAACTTGACCCAACTCGCTCACTTTCAATCAGCAAGCCCCGTCTGGCCCGGGACCGCGTAAAGAATGTGTTTACCTGTAGTGGCAAAAATATCTACATTCTTTCTCATCAACTCACCACACTCAACCAGAACTTATGCTGAGCTGTGGAAATAACGAAGAAATCTTGAGTAAATCTTGTTTATCTTGCACTGACTGACAATTATATCAACAAAAGCTGCTAGGAGCTCTTATTATGTGGCCTCCGTCAGGTGTTTTTACCTGCATCTGATGCAGGCCACACACTGCGTGTCCTGGTAACCCATATACAGAGTGTGTGCATGTCAACACTCCCCAAAGCTGACCACTTTTAAGGTTGATGGAAACGTTTTCACAGAGCAGCAGTGTTATGAATCATCATGACTGACTTCTAATGAAAATACTTTATTATTATTTTCACATAAGAGTTGCACAAGGAGGGATAGATGAGTAAAAACTGCATGCAAAAGGTGGAAACGGGTGTGGTGTTCCATTTAAATAACCCTCATGAGGTTGATTTTTAACAGAGTGGTATCAGTTTACCAAAATAACAGGCTTATGCTAGGTGGTTTCTCAGACAATACTTTGCATAAGCATTTGAAAAGTGTTTGGCTGCACAAAGGCCAGTCAAAATTAGCTACTGCTGAGAGTAATGAAAGGGTAACGTCATACCACTGGCTTGGTTGTTTAAGCTGAACAATTCAGTTGAAATACTCTTATTTATGTGGCTTCTAGCTAAATCAGGTTTCATTTCACAACTTCAGAGCTGTAATTTACTGCATTTGTTGCACAGTATGCCCTTTTGTGACCCTTGTGTTTATATTTTTTTCTTAAAATTGAGATTAAAAGTGATGGTTTAGATCTCTGAAAAGGGAATGAACAACTATTATCTAACCTGTTGTTGATAGTTTTTCGAACAACCTCAGTTTGGAGAAATAGAAATTACTTATGGTCATATTGATAGGCTAAAGGCTAGTCTGAACGGGCGAGTTATGAAGTTTTCCTGTAGTCTTTAAACAACTCTAATCTTAAAAAATGGTCACAGCAGCAGCATAGCATGTTATAAACATTTACACCACCCTTAATTAGAGACGCACCAATTTTGGTTTTGAGGGCTGATGCAGATGTCCGATTCTTAAACTGATATTGGCCATTACAGGTTTATGTCAAATAATTATAATTCTCAGGTAACATTAAAAAAATATGATTACATTTTTTTTTTGGGGGGGGAAACCTATCCACATAGAAGATATGTAAGTGCTAGCATGAATTAGCATTTTGCGGTACTGTGTTTACAGACCGTTTAAGTTTTCTTTGCTGCTTGGAAATGATGCACTCACAAACAAACATAACTTTAAACATTGTTCAATTTCAATCACATGCTAACCTTTTGACCACTTTTCTCCCTAGATTTCACATAATATGAATATTTGCACAGAATTATGTGGTTATTAGATGTGGAGCTAGCTACTGTAGCACTTCTAGCTAAGACTTATAATAATTCTACTGGAGTGAGAATGAAATTAGAAAATTGTGGCAAAAATAAAGGTTATAAAATATCAATTTCCTACAGTGCTGTGAGGCTGAAATAGTTTTAAACACTTTACAAATGGCTCCATTATTACTAGCTGTTAGCGCATCTGTTTAATCTCCATTTCACCCAACCGAGGTTGTTCAAAAGAGCTAACTACAACAGGTAAGATGTTAATTTATCCTTTTATAAAGTGCTTTAAGCAAAACTGTAAACAATTTGCATGTTAAAGGGAGAAAGGAAAGCATTTTGATGACTTTTTAGAGCTAACAGTTGAAAAAAAAGCTCAAATGAATGGAAGCAACAGTGAGTTAGTGGGCCCCTAATGAGCCATGGGCCTATTTTCACTGCACTGAACCAGACGAGAGGAAATGTGCCATTGTTGAAAGGATTTAGTCAACACAAATGCTCCAGAAGAAAAAAAAAAAAAAAGATGGCAGAATGGGTGTAACAACTGCACTGAAAAGAGTGAAAAACTTCTCCTGAATGCCTTTCAAAACCACGTAAAGTAGCAAATATCCACTTCTTCTTCGTTGACAATAATACAGTGACTGTTAAATGTTAAATAAGCTTGCTGTAAGGACATTTTAATGTTTTAAAACTCAATTTCATCATTCGTAGTCGAGTCCTCCCAGCCTCGCCTCGCTTCCTTACCGAGCAGCAGCAGCTTGACCTCCCTGGCTGCCTTCTCCCCGTCGTCCCGCAGATTCCTGTCGATCATTTTACTGCGCTCCACCGCCGCCTTGTCCTCGGTACTCAACGTGCACCCCATCCTCCACCGTGTCCTTCAGACCCAGATGGTGTAAAAAAAATACCTAAAACACCATAAATACCCACATGAAATGTTTCAAACTACCTTCCCCCCCGAACACACGCCCTTTTTCATACGACGGGCAATCGATCTGTTTGGCGGAGGGGGCAAAAACGGGAAGCGAATCGACTTGGTAGAAAAAACAAACAAAAATAACAACAAAAAAAAAAAAGAAAAGAAAACTCTTGAGTTACTTCAACCTGATGGAATTAACTCGAGTTTTAAATCCTCGCTGTATCCAAAATTGGAAGCTAATTGTAGAGTGAAACAATTCCGCGGTGAGGTCCCTCCTGGTCGTCCATCCGTTACAGCAGCGATTGCTCGTACTGTGGGAGAAGCTACGACTCGAAAGCAGCTGTGTTCCGCTAGCGTCGAAAACAAACTCATTTCCGGTGCGGCTTTTCAAAATAAAACAAACAATTTCTCATATTAGGTGAAAAGACGCATAAGACACAGTGAATATTCACAGGTGATGTTTATATTTTAATGAATGATTAGATTTTTCAGCTGCAAGGTCAAAGGTATTTATACCAACAAAGTTAACATCAGGAGAAAATATCTGCGGTATAATTTCATAATATTTTTTAGCCAGGACAATGTTTCAATTATTTACTCGAACTTGTTCTGCAGCCAACCACTAGAGGGCTTCAACTTCTGTTTAACTTTTGAGTAAATTTGGATAACGCTTATCGACTTAACCGTGCCTCATCAAAGTTTTATTAAAAAAAAAGAACATGTGTGTACATTTATGACATTGTTGCTGTTGGGTGAAATCATTTAAACATTTCAAAATTTCAGCTTTTCAGCAAATGAAAAAGAAAGTTTCTTTTACTAACAACATACTCTGGATTGTCACAATTTCACAGGCTCTTTTTGACATTTTTTTAAAGTCACTCATAAAACCACATAAAGATGTGAACAATGACCAACAGAGCTCAAATATGTAATAACACGAAAATCATGAAAAATTGAAATATAAGGTTCTGGCCCGACAATGATGACAAGTGAACATAAATATCGATAAAGTGCTGAAGGAACAAGGCTGCATCATTATATTTTATCACCATTAATAATACATATTTGATTTTTGAAAAGCATTTTGAATGAAATTCTTAAACTTCTCATAAATAAAGCACTAGAATGATTCATAATTCTAACTTTTATTTTGAAGGCACAGACCCAAACCGGAAACCTAGTAAGAAGGGATGCTTTTTAAAGCTGTGCACTCACAGTCGCTTAAAAGCCAGGACAAATGTATTTTTAGGCTAAACTAAACATTATATCTATTTATTATGTCAACATTAACAACTGGGGTTTGAATGTTATGACCTCTCAATGGTTTCAACATGAATTGTCTTGCTTCTCTAGTTACACTGCATGTTAGACAGCATGTAAATGACTGTCATATCATATGTTGTTCCCATGGGAACCACACGTGTATCTCGTGTCAGTCACTGATCTGTTGGCAGCCATTGTTTTGGGTTTAAATAGCTCATTTTCATTTATTTCTAGCTCATTTAAATAGATAATTAAAGTGTAAATATTCAACATTCCATATTTAGTTTGGCCTAATAAACTTTCATTAGTTTTCACCTTGACTTTTTTATGAATTAATTTTTTGGCCTAATAGGAGTAGATGTAAATACAGCATGTTGACCTTTCCATTTTAATCCTATGCTGGCTCAGGGTTTCTGTTCTGTTATGCACAACTGCTCCAGTTGTGCAGTGAAGAAATGTGTATCCTAGAGGGGAGGGGGGAAATCTGATAACACAGGAAACAATACATTGACTTTTCATTCAAAAATACAGTTACTTTGCAAAAAAAATGCATGCACATTACTTGTGGGTGCAAACAAATACAAATTGTTGAACCTGTAGTGGGATATAACCTTATTAAATATGATCTAAAAACAATTAAAGCCTTTTAAGCCCTTTGCTATCAGGCTTTCAGTCTTTTGTTGTTAGAAAGTGATTTCAAAACAGTTGTGGTCTTGGACTTTTACTCTGAAGGCAAATAAAAAACAAGATGCAGCAAGGTGCTCTTGCAAAGATTTTTCATGGCTTATTCATGGGTCGTTTTACAAAATGTCCCGCTGTGTTGTTTCACTTCCCATCAGAGGGTGAACTTCCCAGAAACACAAAAATGATCAAATAATGGATACACAGTTAATCAGCAACATACTTTTCAATGCAACACGCTTCTAAATAGTCTTCTTTTTGTTTGAGTTAAGAACATTTTAAAGCAGAGGCACACTTTGGAAAAAATACTCAAATATTTAACACAAACAGTAGATTGTGCAATACTTTAGAGATACAGACAACCTCACAAACACAAAGAAAACTTTTCCATCTGACTTGAGGTTGCACTGAGAATGTAAACAGTGGGATTAATGATTTTTAGGCTTAAAAAATAAACTTAGATAACCTTTGTTGCAACATATAGATGTCAGGACACATTGAGTAAACAGTAGTGAAAACACAGTGGTGATGAGGAAAGGGTGGTGCTGCCCTCCAGTGGAAATTTCAGCCACCTAACGGTGCTTCCTGTGGACGTGCAGTAGTGTACTTTCAACTTTTGGACAGTCTTATTTTCAAGGTGTCAGCTTAAAGGAGCAATTCACCTGATTTGTGCAAAAAGCTGGCACAAGAAGTAATGTAAAGTTTATTTGTTGCACATTTATAGAAATTCATAGAAGCAAAATGTGACAACATCAAGCTCTATAAGGTGTGCACAATTTATTTACTGGCATTTATTTTAAGAACGTAATTTGCAGAAATCTCAGTGAGTAAAACACACACTCTTTTGTATGAACTTGGGGCTCAGACTTTCACAACACTTTTTGTGAAACGTGTTTCAAAAAGAGAAGTTGTATCTGCACACGTGAGAGCGCCCAGAGGCCCGGAGGGAAGCTGCTACAAGGGTTTCAAGGTCAACCAATCACAAATACAGGAAGTAGGGACAGCTATGTTTCCAGCTGTGGCTCAAAAAGTTATGTTTTAGGAAGAATAAGGTAATGGATTTAATTTGAGCTCAGTATTTCAGCTGGCAAAGAAAAAGGAAGTTGTGTCTGCCCAGCTGAACTTGTTGATAAACAATGTATTCAGTCAGATGAGAATAGTATTGTTTGTCAAAGCTGTTTATTTAAATAGATTTCAGATACATTGTGTAAAGAGGAATTAACAGGAAGCAGGAACTGTGGTGCTGCCCTCCAGTGGTAATAACCTGTAACTGCACGTTCATCCTTGCAGCTCAGCAGCATAAAGTGCATGCAATAAAAAAAAAAGCAGCAATGTATCCAACTATTCTATCAGTCTTGCATTTTGAATCATCATTAAATAGGTTTGATGCAGATACATTATGGAAAAAATGTCAAAATGTTACAATTTGACATTTTCCACACATATATTTGAGAATATTTTTGAAAAATGAGAACTGTGCCTCTTATCATTGCATTTATTTATTTTTTACCTCTTTCTTGGAAAAATGAAATTTTTATATAAACGTATCACAAGAATATTATTGTCACTCCATACATTTGTTTCATTACTCTTTTTTAAGGTAGCTGTTTTACATTATTGAATTCAAAACAAAATTGTATCATTTACATCATATTGTATGACTTTATCATTTAATGATATCATATAATTTATATTGTATCGATAGTCTCATATTACACCTTGGTGTATCAAATTATAGTTGAATGTATCATGTTGTACTCTAATGTTTTATATTGAATTATGTCCATCATGTCAAATCACATTACATCACATCCTCCTCCTTTAGGATTTGATCATATTGTATTGTATTGCATTTGTATTTTATTATATTATATTGCATCATATTTTATAGTTTATTTTTTGTATTGTATTGTGTTGCATTATATTGTATATCATATTGTATTAATCATATTGTATTGTGTTGTATCATATTGTATTGAGTCACATATCTTGGATGTATTATATTTAATATATTGCTGCTGTGAATCACTTTTGTGCAGCCCTGGTTGTTTAATAAAACTGCTATATTAATAAAACTGACATCTAATTGCATCACATCCTTTTGTATGTATCATATCATATATTATATTGTATCATATATTGTATCGTGTTCTGTCAAATTGTTTTGTGTTTATAGTATCGTCTCATATCCTATTGAATCATATCTAATTGTATCATATTGGATTACATTGTATTGCATTGTATCATATTGCATCTAATCATTTCATATCATATTGTATTGTATTGCATCACATTGTATTTCATATCATATTGTGTTGTTTCAGATTGCATCGTATCATTTAACATTGTTTTGTATTGTATCCTAATGCATTGTATTATATTATTTTGGATCATATATTATATTGTATTGTATCACATTATATCATATTTCATTTAGTTTTGTGTTGTTTCAGATTGTTTTGCATTATGTTGTATCATATTGTATAGTATAGCATTGTATTGCATCTCATTGTATAGTTTTGTATCATATGTTGTATTTTTTTGTATTGTATCATAATTTATTGCACTGTATTGTGCTACATTAAATTGCCTTTTATTGTATTATATCATATTGTATCATATGGTGTCATATTGCATATTTTTGTATTGTGTTGCATTATATTGTATTTTACAAGAGTTGCATGGTGGCACAGTTGTTAGCGCTGTTGCCTCACAGCAAGGAGGTTGTGGGTTCGCGTCCCGGCTCTGTGGCCTCTCTACGTGGAGTTTTCATGTTCTCCCCATGCATGCGTGGGTTCAGTCCGGCTTCTTGCCTCAGACCAAAAACATGACTGTTAGGCGAACTGATCTAGTAAATTGTCCCTAGGTGTGACTGGTTGTTTGTCTCGTTCGTCTCTGTGTGGCCCTGCGATGGACTGGCGACCCGTCCAGGGTGTCTCTCGCCCCTTGACCGCTGGGGATAGGCACCAGCTCCCCCACGACCCTCTGTGGAGAATAAAACGGTTATAGAAAATGGATGGATGGATTATTTTACAATATTGTATTATAATATGTTGTATTGTGTGGCATTATAAGTTATATATTTGTATTTTATTGAATTTTATATTTCAACCTACTGTATTTGATCATACGTATATCCCATCACATCATGTTGTATTGAATCTTCTTTAATTGTATCGTGTCACAATGTATTGCTTCATATTCTGCTATGTTCTATCACATCATATCACATCACATCATACCATATCAAATTTTATTGTATCATTTTCTAATTCCTTCAACATGAAAGTGCTGAAAAGTCCCTTTAACTTTTAAAGCACCCAGCTGTCACCGTCTCATAGACTTAAAGTTTCTGCAGCGTTGCACAATGTGCCGTCCACCAGCTAGATTATGTTTATGGTGAGGGATAGAAGGCAGTAAAGACAGCGAAAGCACAGGGATTGCATCAGTATCAACTTCTTATCAGGCATCAATAACCCGCACGCAATTGTTTATCAATGTGAAGAATCACGATAAGCATAGGGAAAACAAGTTCATGAGATACGGGAGAAATCTATTTGATACCACTCATATAATGACAAAACTTTGATTTCTTTTAGAATTGCTTTTTTTTCTTCTAGTAAACATGCATTTTAATTTAAGTCAGTAGATGGAAAAAGGCAAAGTGAACAATTTGTGATTTAACAATAGGTTATATCAGCTGATTGGAGAGTCCTTGCTGATACCTTGAGAGACATCCCTTAAACCCGCCTTGCCGTTGTGTAACGCTGGTCCACAGCCAGGGGTGTGTGCACCTTTACCTGGCCTCAGCTGCTCTGTCAGCTCCTCTGATGGTACAGCCTGCCCGTGCTGCCTGTGCTGCCGCTGCTGCCGGGACACAAACACACTCAAGCTGCAGCACACACCACTAACACACAGACCGAAGGAGAACAAGCAGCCAGCAGACAGAAACACGTAGGAAGGAGGGAAACGTACACCACCATGGGCTGCTGTGACAGAAGGTGCGGGCTGATAGCCGGAGCTGTTATTGGGGCTGTAGTAGCCATCCTGGGAGGCATCCTGATTCCTGTGGGCAACAGCATCATTCAGGAGACAGTGAAGAAGGTAAGGTGCCTCAGTTTCACCCTGACTCTGAAGGTAGGGAGTGACAGAGCATGCCTGTGAGTGTGTATATGTGTGTGTGTGCAAACGCAGAGATCAAGGTGAATCAGGAGAAATGAGAGGGAAGAGGCGTACGATTTTAAAAGCTGCCTCAAATTGTAAACAAGCTTCTGTGCAGAAAATGTGTCTCAAATTTCTACACGGCCGATCCATCAAAACGATCACCATCTGTGACTCTTTTTGAAGAGATTCCTTCTTCGATTTCGCCGTGAAGTCATTCTTTGCTAAAAGAGCATCCAACCTTTTTCATGTGTCAGAGGAGCTGCTGGCCTGCTGGCAGTCTTGAGGCATGTTAAAAATAGCTTGTCTGTGTGTCTGTGGGCTTTAGGAAGCCGTCATTGAGCCAGGAACGACAGCTTATGACACATGGGCGGCTGTGGGGGCAAAGGTGTACAGGCAGTTCTGGTTCTTTGACGTGAAAAATCCACTGGAGGTTTTACAACATGGGTCCAGACCAGTGGTAATAGAAAGAGGACCTTACACATACAGGTAAGGTTTATTCATAACCTCGTTTTATGCATAGTCCTCACTTTGTGCTGTCATTTCACATTCCACAATCAAATGATATTTTCCTGCTTTAGGACAAGATATCTCGCCAAAGACAACATCACATTCAACCCCAATCAAACCGTCTCCTTCCTGATTCCCTTTGGTGCCATCTTTGAGCCGTCCATGTCGGTGGGACCAGAGGAAGACAACATCACCTCGCTCAACCTCGCCGTAGCTGTAAGTGTGTTGTTATCCCTGTCTGGACACAGATCGGCTGCTAATGCCTGTTTGATTAAAAATCTGTTACAAATGATGCCTAAGCAAGCTGCGCTGGCGGGGGTTGCTTTGGTCTGCAAACATTTTAGATGTGATTCAAATTTTTTTATGGCTAATGATCGTCTGCATGTAAAGCATATTTTTAAGAGAAAGGCTGCAAATGTTTCTCATTCAGTTTGATAATTGACCTTTGGCCTCCAGATTGGGAAAAAGTCCAGATTTGATTAGTGCAAAGACTTGAAACAAAATAAAAACTTAATACACTTCAGTTAGTTTCTTTAAAGGTAAAAAATAGGTTTCATGTTTCTAAACTTTACTAGACTTGCAGCTTGGTTGGCCTGAATCTTGGCCTGGTTTACTTTGCAGTTAGCCACATTAGGAAATTGTGCCACTGATGAATTTTTCATGCTATTAGAATGTTTCCCTTGATTCTGGCTTTAGCCAACTGGCAAAGTTTATGGGTCTTTTCTCTTTGCATATAGCAATAAATGCACATTTAAAGGTAGGATTTCTGTTGCATGTTGCTGCATGGTTTTGCAGGTTGTTCAAAAACCTAACTAATCATGCAGCTTTTATTCCGAGTCCTGTGATATTTGGAACTATTTATGGAAATGATGCATTATGTGTTGCTACTAAACTACTTTCTTTGAATTTATAAAAGAAGGATGTGATTTGTGGAGCTTTTTATGGACTACATGCCTTCTCTCTTTTCCCGTGGTTGCAAAAAAGCATCTGTTTTTGTAATTATTTCTAGTGCAAGATTATCCTATTCATGTATTTGTGTGTCAGCAAACATTTCCCTCATGATTTATGGCTTTAATCACAGTTTTCATGTCTTACTTAACGGAGCATGATATCCGTTTTGTGAGTTATGGTCCCTTATAGAGGAAAAAAGATGATAAAGCAATAAAAAGCTGGAGGGTGGGGCTTTATGTTCTGATTGATAAGCCTAATGGGAGCACAGAGTTTCCACGAAACTCAGCCAGCTGCACTTCAGCTTTCAAGAGAAGAGGATGACTAAATCACTGACCTCCAACATTTAGTGTCAACACAAACAAATGAGTCACTTTACATTAGCTATGTCCATCTGTTTGATGCAATATTTGTGCCTGACTTACTTTTTGGCATCAGTTGCAATTACTCATACAAACATAGCAAAGTTTTTGGCACTTTAACACACTTGCAGATCCACAAATTAAAATAACGAGGCAAGAGAAATTATAAAATGTAACCCTCTGGAATCCTGCATTATTGCACTGTAATATGGCATTTTATAGTCCATACTATCTAGCCTGGGCATCACAGGGAGAGAACACTCCTGGGTCGAATTGTACTTTACGGGTTGGTCGTTATCCTGGCTCAGTCACACTTCTGCTGTGCACTTGCCATAGGGGTTCCCCAAGGCTCCGTACTGGGACCTCTTCTCTTTGCGATTTACACCACCTCACTGGGTCAGATCAGTCGATCACATGGCTTCTCCTATCTGAAGTAAAGGTTGATGTAGACACTTTAATCAGCTGTGTTTCTTCTGTTAGCAAAACGTTAGCAGCTAAATTAAACATGCTAACGCTTTGGGAATTGATTGGGCATTACGAATGGATTGCTAGTACTTTACCGAACCAAATGTTGGTACAGTGAAGATTTGGACAGCGTGTGTATACTACTGCTACATAAAAACAACTACAGCTACTACTAATAATGTTACTACAACACAAGTAAGCTCACTCCATCTGCTCCAGAGTTAGCGCCAGTTAGCTGCTGTTGTCTCTTGCTGCAGCTCAACTGAGAGCTGAGGATCCTGCTACATTAAATAGTATTGGTTCCACAGTATCAGAGTACTTTTATGAGCATGAGTAAATGACCCTTAGTATCTGACTGATACCCGATACCAATATTGGCATCAGTGCATCCCTGTTTAAAATGGTTTAACAAAAAACTTTTTCCTGTAAACTATAAACACAATGTTTGTTTTTATGTTTATGAGCTTCTACAAATCACAAATAGTTGAACTGATCAAACACTAAAGCGTGGCTCTCAAGGGGTTAAAGGATGACTGTGAAATATATGTAAAAATGAAGATAATCCAGCTGTAAATAGACAACATTTTGATCTATTAATCCACTGCGACTCAATAATTAGATTTATTCCACTTCGTCTATCTTTTTGGCAGCAATCCACCTCCTGAAAAGGCTTCCTGACAGATGCTTGGCAACGAGTGAAAAAAAGTTATTAAAAATTGGATATAAACTATTAGAACTACAAATGCCAAATTAGCAAACTGTAGATCTCTGATCAGAAGGGAAAATATCACAAATCTTAGCCTGAATTATTAAAGCACAAAAATAGCACCAAGGTTTAATATTCAGCTCTGTGGTGACATTTGTGCACAGTTACTGCCGTGGATATGAAAATGAGGAGTGACTCACAGGTCTCCTTAGCTTTTATTGACAGAGTCTTTATGCTCTTCAAAAACCTTCAAACAAATAAAGTAAACAAGACAGGCGACAGCTATAAATGTGGGTTTCGCAGTTGTAAATGACTATCATTTTCAGCCTCATCTCCTCTTTATGTGCACAGCAGTTTTGCATGTGTCATATGTGTCGCCATGGAGCCTAAGATCACAATCTGTTAACAGCTTATCCAAATGTACGTGTTAATGTGTGTTTTTTACTCATTTTCAGGGAGCTTATTCGCTGGTTACACCGGACTTTCATCTGATTCTAGACTTGCTGATCAAATCAACCAACTCCTCATTGTTTCATCGCCGCACAGTGAAGGAGCTGCTCTGGGGCTACAATGACCCCTTACTGAAAGGAACTATGGGCCTCTTTTCAGATGTAGGAAAGCACACCAGAGGATGATGTATTTGGGAACAGCTCTACTCAGTATCTCTATTGAAATCCTTTTTTTTTCTAGTATAATGACACGTATGACGGCTACTACAACACCTACACTGGGAAAGATGACATCTCTAAAGTGGGGTTGATTGACAGGTGGAGAGGAAGCAGGTCAGCTGATTTCACAGAATTTGAGTATAACTTTCTGGGTGTTAAATTCAAACATTAAACTCCTTATTTGTGCCACAGGAGCTTAAATTTTTGGAACGACACATACTGCGACATGATTAATGGAACAGGTGAGGTTCATAAAGCAGGAAAACAGCTAAACTTTAAAACTAATAGTCCTACAGCTTGACCAGAATGTTGCTGATTTTTCTTTCAGATGCTTCTTCCTTTCCTCCCTTTGTCAAAAAGAAGAAGCCGCTCTATTTCTTCTCATCAGACATCTGCAGGTGATGGATGGAGGTTTTTATTTAACCCTTAAACTAGCAGGTTAAATACTTAAAGAGCACGTTTTATCTGGTTACATCGTGCACTGAGCTTAACTGGGAAAAACCTTTCCATTAATGTCCAAATTAAGGGAATTTTGGTTATTTAAAATGTGTTTTTGTGTATAAATATAAATAATTCCTATCTTACCAGTTGTAGATAACTCCCTGAACAGCCTCAATTTAGATAAATAGAGTTAGCATCTGGCAGGACTGATGGATCATTTACAGTAAGACCAAAATTGTCTCGTCTCACTGTCCTCTATTTAAGTTTACCAACTGTTGAGTTCAGGCCATGCAGTTGATACAGGAACATTTTTTAGCAAATTTCAAATCTACACATTTTATTTGAGGAAAAAAGCATCAAATAAAATAATTAAATTGTTCAATTTTGATCTATTAGTGAGATTATATATCATTTATCGTTACAGATATCACATATCAGTATAATAATGTACTACTTTATTTATATACAGTTTAGTAAACTGCACAGAACACAGTTCTAAACACAGAAAGTAAACTTTCTGTGCTTAGATTAGCCATTAGCTCATGAGTCCTAAAAGCTTTTTTTTTTGAATGAAGGCTGCTCAGGAAGCTACAGATAAAATGATAAATATTTATAACTTTTGCCCAGAAACACTTACTTCCTTTGTGTTGTTTGGACTTCAGATCTGTATCTGCCAGCTATGAGCAGACGATGAATCTGAAAGGGATTGAAGTGTACCGCTACACCCTGCTCCAGTCCACTATGGCCTCCCCTGTGGACAACCCAGACAACAAATGTTTCTGCACAAACATGAAGACCACCAGGAACTGCACCTTAGCTGGAGTGTTGGACATCAGCACCTGTCAAGATAGTCAGTCAACTGCCACACAAAAGCAATAAATCACAGTTTTTCTTTATTATTATCCTGTTTATCATTGTTATTTGTAATTTTGTGCTTCTGAACAGAGAAACCCATTTACATCTCTCTGCCCCACTACCTGCATGGGAGTCCAGAACTCCGGGAGGGCGTATTGGGTTTAAAGCCTGATGAGGAGCAGCATAAAACGTTCCTGGATGTGGAGCCTGTATGAGCACCATGAGTCTTTTTATTGTGATTCAGAGTAAGCAACAGCTAGTGTGCTAATTGTTGTTTTTCTCCCCCAATCAGACCACTGGGTTTACTTTGAGTTTTGCCAAAAGGATTCAAGTGAACATGATGTACGGGCCGTCAAAGGTCATCACGTAAGTAGTGACTCAATGGTTTGGAAAAATGTGAAAACATCTGCTTATTAGAAAACATTCAAATTCAAAATGCACTGATTCATTTTTGTATTTATGTATCTATTTGCATGTGTAAAAGGTCTTTATAGAACAAAAAGAGACACTAACTGAGTTGCGTGACACCTGTGTGTTATTTTGTCATATCCAAATAAAAAAAACCTGGAAGCTTTACCGTCATCCTGGCTGGCTCGCCAATAATAACATTGTGAGCAATGACTTTTGGCTACTAACACATCAAATTATAAATGAATATATTTTCTTACATTTTTACAGTTATTTTTGTGTTTGCTAAGGTTGATTAGTTGTGGCTGCTGCATTGATTTTGACTCCAGTTGTTAATTATAGATGTTTACATCTAGTGATTTATTAAAATCTGTCTTTTAATAGGATACTTTGCAGACACTACATAACTCGATGGTCCAGCCATTAAATGCAGAGACTAAAATAAAGTGTTTTGTGAGGGAGATGTGGCACAAAACAACACAAGATAAAACATAAAAGCATGAAAACAACAAAAATAATGGAGCAATGGGCTCTAAAAATGGGCTGATTTTGTAGTTTTTGCATAAAAATTCACAAATGTATTCAAAAGAGGAATCTAATATAAGCTTTGCATAAAGGTTTTAGATCATCTCAAACATTGAATATCAAGTAATGAGCTGTTTCCTTGCAGGGTGCTGAAGAAAATCAAAGACTACACCATATTCCCTATTGTTTGGCTTAATGAGGTAAGATAAAAAGGAAATAAAAAGAAAGCAGTCATGACCAAATCTGACATAAATCAACATTTCTCTCTCTTCTGTGTCCAAACAGACAGCTACGCTGGATGACGAAACAGCAGACATGTTTAAGAACGAGCTGATGTCTCGTGTCCAGATGTTGGAGATCATCCAGCAAGCGCTGATTGGTGTGGGCGTGGCCATCTTCCTCATCTGCCTCATCTCCTACTGTGTGGTCGGGAGGAAGAGCAACAAAAGCAACGTTGCCTAATCAATCAAGTGTTTGTGGTGTATGAGCACAGTGCATTCAAGCTGCTAAGCTACAACCTTTTGATATAGACTTGCACTTTTTTGTAATTTAAGTGTTATTTATAAAATCAGACCTCCTCTTTATTGCCAAGGAGGAGGAGGATACTGTGATTTTTTTAAAGCTCCAGAGCTGAATTTCTTTGCCGAGTATTAATTTGATTTCAGAAACACTGTAACGTACTGAATCAGGGATTTCTTTAGGGGAGAGAAATTCCCCTCAACTGTCAGGTAATCCTTTAAATCTCTGAGAAAAGAGGAAAGGGTTTGTTTGACATTGTATGACAGAAATATACACAGATCTACTATTGTGCAAATGTTCATATCCTTTGCTGAACTAGTGTCTTCAAAAGAAATAAAAATGGAAAAGTGGAGTTTGGTTTCTTGTATTTTCTTGTATTGGATTGTTCCTAATTTGCAACAAGATAGTAAAAATACACACCAGACTCCACAAATTTATGCAATTATTTAATTTGGAGTGGTCTGTATTTCAGATAAAGCTGATGGGTGACTTTTTTGTGATCAATATTGATATTGTGGTTGTAAATAAGTATTTTTTTGAACAAAGAACAAATCAGAATTTAAGTCTTTGTTCTGAAAATGAAATCTCAAACACATAAGAGACTGGTCCATTATGATTAATTTATTTTGAATAGAAAAATTTTAGTTGAATTTATGTATCAGAGGTTTCTATGAGCCCGTGAATACATATTTTCCTTGAAATATTAATGTAATATAAATATGATAATTTGCATAACTTGCAAGTTGATTCCAATGACTGGAAACATGAGTTTTAGATTTAAAAAAAGGACAAAACTTTAATGAATAAACACAAAAAGCTGCCTCCAAATGAAGCTTGACTGCACCTTTCCCCCTTACAGACACAAACCAGATGTTATCTGGTGTATAGTCCAAAGTATTAAGAACATACGGCTTTACTACACTAAAACAGTGATAAGAAAGAGTGTCAACGACAAGCTGCTCTGCTGTCTTCTTCTATCAGCTGCATTTTGTAAAATAGATAACCTGTTCAGTTTGCTTTAATGGATAATGTCCTCACAAAATATTAACAGGACATTTATCTTACAGTTCACTAAAGGGGATAAATCAAAAGATTAAATAAAATAGCTTCAAGCAATCTTGAATTATGATCAGGTTGAATTGTTTTGTTCCTGTAAAAATTGCATATTTTGGACATCGAACGAAGCTGAAATGTGATGATACAAAATGGAAATGACAATCTTTGTAGATAAAAAAGATTTTGTCTGCTTGTTTTAAGACAAATAAAAAGAAAATTAACTTTTTTTTTTGGTTAAAACAAATCAAAAGTAGATTTAAATTCTCAGCTGGTTGAGAACCGCTGATTAAAACGAAGTCTACTTCCATAAATGGCTACGACAACTCACCCTGCAGAAAATAGAATCAGAGCTACAGCACAGCAGAGAGGGACGTTTGATGTAGATTTGCTCAAATTTACAAGCAATTCCTCTCAAACTCACTGGTATATCTAAATAACTTCATTAAATTCTAAAAATATTTTCCTTCCATAAAACAGAGACTCTGTTGAACAGTTGAACCTTTATTCAGGCTATCGAGACATTAATAAATACAAATTGTTGATGACAATAAAATAATGCTGAGTTGACATGTTTTAGTTACACATCGGAGCAGAGAACACTTTTCTCAAAATGAAAATAAATCTCCATATCTCTGCAATTTGCAGATACGGTCACAGTTGGTAAATAATGTTGAAATTATATACAATGAAAATCATTTTCACAATTAATTTAACAGAAAGAGAATCAAATAAAATTATCTGTACACAAGCAAGAAAATCTATCTACAATTTCTATTATCTGAAAATTAAAATATCTATTCACAAATGCTCTAAGTCAAAGGTTACATCACTGGTTATTATTACGTCGGAGGAAAAAAAGCATTTCTATTTTGCTAAAGAGTGAAAATGTGAATTCAACAGTTGGCACTATTATGTTTCAAATATGTTTAATTATATAAACCCTTTTCTTCCAGGTCATGTTAAAATGTACAAATCTGCTGGTTGGGCTGCTAAAAGTCAATCTAGAAAAATATCAGGCAGCTTTTGTGTTAATTTATGAAACTTTCGTCTGATAAAAAACACTGAAAATGGGAAGCTATGTGTAGTTCTGTAACAGTGAGCCACATTATATTTGAGTTCGAGGAATTAATACAAGGAAATATTAAGGTATGGAAGCCTGGAAATGCCAAAAAAAAAAAAAAACCCAAAACATTTCAGCTGACAGAACAATCCAGAAAACACAATCCTGTAAAACACTGTTTTGGAATTATTTTCTCTGTTTTGTGAAATGTTTAGTTTTTTATTTTAATGTCACATTTTTGTTCATATTGTGATTTTGGACATTTTTTCATTTGTAATTGTATTTTATTCAGGCTTTCTGGTATATACGTTTTCATTGTTTTGCTGATCTTTTTTTACTTTTTCCATTTAAATGTTTCTGTTCTTTTTTTATTTACCTCTAGGCCACAAAATTCTTTTGCCTTACATTTTTGCAAAACAATTTAAATCAGGATGGTTTACCATCTGGTTTTTGTGTAACTGATATATATATATATATATATATATATATATATATATATATATATATATATATATATATATATATATATATATATATATATATTTGTTTGTGGTCCAAACCCTAAAACAGCTTTGTCATTTAGCCAGAATAAAGACTTTTTTGTTAGTTAAAATCAAACATTTCAAATACAGGAAAATATAACAAAACATTTTTATTCCATCTGAGACACTTCTTGTCAAAATTGCATTCATTACTTTTGTCCCTTTTTAACCATCACTACATTATGGGATGACTTTATTGAGGAACAAATCAAGCCAGCATCCGATTTTTCAATCTGAATTTAAAGTGTAATAAAAGTGGTTCTGAATACTACGAGTATTTTCCATTGTGAGCAGAGTTTTTTAGTGGAAGTCATAACATTTGTTTCATTTGGAGTTGTGATGATCATAAGCGGCTCACGGTTGCCTGTGTGTTGGTGAAGCGTCACAGCCAACTGGTCACATCACCTCATGCATGAAAACTCCCAACCTTCTCCTTTAACTGTACATCTACATTGCAGCCCGGCAGTTGACGCAGGAAATGAGCGGTCTGTCCTTTCTGCGGCTTCTAGTTCTCTACGTCAGACCTCAGGGAGGTGATTGCGTCTGTTGCGGCTCTTCCTCCGGTCCAAAAGGGGCTTCAGTTTAGCCAGATCCCCCCTGAGGGGTCCAGGTGGCTGCAGCTGCTGCTGCAGCTTCTGAAAGTCCTTCCTCTCTTTGCAGTATTGTTGTATAGCCTGGCTCTCTGCAGGGCTGAATGCCTCCAGCAGGGCCTTAGGGTGCATAGAGCTGGCCCACGCCCAGGGGGACTGCTGTTTGTCTGTCAGCACGCTCACCATGGCCTCACTCAGCACGTGCAGGCGGATTTTGGCCACTGTGCGTTTGAAGCCGTTCTCAGTTGTCAGGCAGTAGTAGAGGCCCTGATCGGACTGCTGCAGGAAGCGAATGAGGAGGCCGTGTTCGGTGGACAGGACACGGTCACTCAGCTTCACCTGCAGAAATCCAAAAGTATTCTGTTATTATGCACACATTTTAAAACTCGTTTCATTTTCACATTTCACTTTTCGTCACAGTCAGGCTAAAAGCTTGTATCTCCATTTTTATGTTTTTACATAAATCAGCTCCACAAGGAGGGAATCACTAAAGCTGCTGGTGGTTCACAGAGTGCTGTGTCCAAACATATTCTTAGAAAGTTGAGTGGAATGAAAAGGTGAACCAGTAACAGGGATGACCGCAGCCTTGAAAGGACTGTCAAACAAGAATATGTTAATATTTCTGCAAAAATAACCATGTAAGGGCTACATTATGGTTTACAAAATGACATTTTGCTTGTGGGTTGCTTGTTAGTACTGAGGCTGTTCTGGAAGTAGAAATGTAGCAATTATTTATAATGTTTACTCAAAAATGCACTTTAAAATCCCTTTAATGTCACCATTTAAAGCGCTGACACTCTTTTTCAAACAAAAATGCTGATTTGTCAAATATTCAACGTTTTGTTTTGTCTGTAATTGAACCATAAAACCCTCAAACACTACCAGCCTTTACATTTCAGAATAAAAGCTTTTATTTCAAAATGACGACATCATTTTGGTTGGAATGCACTAAATTTAGCTCTACAACTCAATACAAAAGGTTTTAAGTCAGATTGCATCATTGCATTGAAAAAGCAACAGCAACTAAATAAACAGACTCATTTAATCACCCTGACAAAAATAGATGAAAAAACAACCCTACCCTTATGTTATTAGTTTATAAGCACACTGATATCCCTAAATAGAAGTATCAGCTTATATTTAAACACAATCAGTGTAAATATTTATAGTACCACTCAGGATATGAGCTCATTAGACAGCTAGAAAATATTTTATGAGAGATGTATTTTAGTTACTGGAACTTCCTTGTATAGATTAGAAACAGGACATTTAATCAGTTACATCTTGAGGGATTTTTATTGTGTCCTTCGCTCCATCAGTGCCGTTTAGTGATTACAGACAAAGTGGGCGGCGACGCCTCCATCAGATTCTGGACCGACCTCTTTCCTCCTGTCGTTGGCCCTCTGGATGAGCCATCGAATGGACGCCTGAGGGGACTTTGGAACACACTCCAGGAAGGTGGTGTTGTTTTTCACGCCGTACTGCATGATCTCCACCGCATTCCTGTAGGCTGACACACACATGCATGCTCAGACGTCACTCGATGACAGACACGACGCCTGCAGATGGGCTCAAATCTGCCTCGAGTCTCAGGATGACAGAGAAATGTTGACAGAAAGCTCAGTTTGACACAGCTAAACTCTGCTGAGTTTCCAATATAACCTTCAGCACATCAAACACTCCGTTTCCCATCAGGCCTGTTTAGTTGGCCTGAAACGGTTCATTCAGCCAAATATGAGACAGGGATGTGACTAATTAGTGGTAATGACCATATGGCTGGTTCCCTAAACTCATGTTAACTTTTTATACAAATGGAAGACCCCAGGTAGCAAATCTACGCTTTTAATAAACTCGATAATGATTTTAAAATTAAACATCAAATGTGGGCATATTGAGTTCATTTCCTGTTGTTATTTAGGGACAAAGGGAACCCAAAAGAGGCAGCAAAACTCAACTCTTTCCATATTATCATCCTATAAATCAGCATGGACTTTATACAGTTACAGTCAGAAGCCTGTTGTATTGATTTGGGTCCAACCACTGCTGTTCGCTCGCCTTAGGAGGATGGTTTATGGAGGTTGCTTCCACTGCTACCTATCACCTTTGAGGGGGAGGTTTTTCAAACCACCCTCTCTTGAGGTTGCAAGAGGATGTTTCTGCTGAAATTCAACCCCATCCAGCCTCCTCTTATTAAACAGAACAGCTAAAAATCAGTCAAATTCTCCACAGATGTTCAGGAACAACCCACGAACCACCACGAAGAAAAACCATGAACTGGAAAACCAGTGTCACCATCCACAGGGAAGCAAGTTTTACAAGGTTTATCAGACGAGACAAAACTTCATGTTTCGACAACAGAGATATGTTTGGAGGTGAGGAACCTCAGAGCGCTGCACCTAACGTCAAGCACGGTGGTGGTAGCATCATTATGTGGAACTGGTGAATTTCACAAAGTGGATGAAATAAAGGAGGACTACCTCTAAATTCTTTAAAATCACCTGAAGTCATCAGTTATGTGTTTGAAACTTCAGCACATTGGTTTGTTCAAAGAAATCAAAGACCCCAGTCACACATCAGGTTTCTGATTGGATAAAGCAGGCTAGCAACCTCAACCTGTTGGAAATGTGTGGAATATGCTCATAAGCTGATTCTAAGTCTTGATATTTTCTTAGTTGTCCATTTCACTTAATCAGTAAGTTTTTTTTTAACCCTTATTTAGTCAGATAATGCCCCATTGAGATTAAGAATCTCTTCATGAAGAGAGACCTGAAAGACAGTTGGGAGTTCAGTATTTCGCTCCAGGATTCTTCGACACACAGCCGGGGATTGAACGCCTTTCTGCCAAATACAAAAGTCAGTTTTACCTTTTAAATTGAATCCTCGACACTGAATGAGTGGATTTCCGTGCATGACATCCTGCCTTCTGCTTCTCCTGCAAAAAAAAAAAAAAGGAAAATCAGTTGAATAAAAAGAAAAGATTGCACTAATAACATCCTTCCTCCTTCCATAATAAAACTGCCTGGAACTTGGCCTGCCAAAATCAACATGAGGAAAATCTGACCATGTTATTCAGCTCAGTGGTGCACACTCATACGTAACAGCTTGGAGTGAACAGAATGTAAACAGCTGACGCATTATTCCAGCAGGAAAACACGAATCGGAGCTTTAGATCCGGGACCAAAGTAAACCTGCCCCACTACCGGCTCGCAGCTGGTCCTCAAAGAGGCCACAGACGTTTAAGTGTAAAGGCGAGGTGTCGCTCATTCCCGCTCGTCTGTGTTATGTCTGGATATAAAGAGGGGAACAACAAAAGCAGAATTTGTGACATGGCTCGCTCGGAAGTGTGCACGGACGGATACCAGTCATCTGATACTCCCGCACCCACAATCTGCAAACCACTCTTTCTGTTCTGGTTTAAAAGATTATCCATCAGCTGTTGCCCACATTCTGGTACGCTGATTGAATTTATAATTGTTTAGAGGATGAATCACTAGATTTATTATACTCAGAAGAAAAATGTAAATGCCATGTAGTACTCACAGGTCTGCACTCTGCTAATATTTATTTAAAGCTTGTGAGAAGTTTCCATGCACTGGTTAATTATCAGCCAACAGTTATTACCGAAACATTTGTTTTAATGGCTTCAAATATGTTTTTTTGTTATGAGCCTCAAAAACATAACTGGTGAGTTTAATGTAAAGCTGCTGTTGATAGGACGCTGGGTGGATGTTTACTGGTTTACAGAAAGCTTTTGGCTCAGCTGATCATTTTCTGCTTCTTCAAAAATATAAACAAAACGGAATAAGAGGTGCTGCAAATCATTCATCAATTATTTCAAAAAGTAAATTTCAGTATGTAAAACAACATTACATACAGGGTTTAATACCAAGTTATTTATATAACATTTAAATATTAATTGTACTATAACTGCTATATAAAATGTATGTTTGCTGCTGAATTACAACTTGGGGGGGAAAATCCCTCTGGTGTTCCACAAGGTTTAATACTAAGACCCAAGTTATTTATGATGTCATATTATTTGTTATGAATGCGTTAACCTACGGCTATAAACTATTGATGAAAACATTTTTATATACTATACTGCTTAATTATTAGGGATGCACCAATACGATACTGGGTCAGATATCTGGATCAGTGGATCAATAAAATTGGCCGATACTGGATCTGATATTATTTATTCAGTGTTGGGTAAGTTACTTTAAAATTGTTATATATTAATATTACTAGTTACAGAAAAAAAGTAATATAGTTTGTATTACATATTACATTCCCCAAAAAGTAACTAAGTTACACTACTTTGAGTTACTTTTGGCAAAATATCTTATGTGACGGCGTTCTAAAATACTATAACTGATCAATTTACATTTTCACACCAGAAAATACTGTATTTTTCTCACCATTTTATTAAACTACAGTCAATTCTAAAGAATATTTGATTAATGTCAGTCCATACATCAGCTGTTGATACTCCTGCGCTTCAAATATTCTCTTCAGCTCCGTTTCCATAGCAGCACACGTCTTATCCAACTCCTTGGCAAATGTCTTTTGGGGGGTGGAGGTGGGGTGTTGTAACTAGTAAGTTATTCAAATTGTAACTAGTAATATATTACTTTACTTTAAAAGAGTAATGTTAATATATTACTAGTTACTCAAAAAAGGAATATATTACTGTAACTAATTACTTTGTAACTAGTTACTCCCAACACTGTATTTATTACACTTTATCCTAATTATGAGCAGAGAAATAATGTGGCAAACTGCATTACTTTACACTTCAACTCACAAATGACAAATGTTAGACATTTTGAGGGTTTTCTGGTTATATTATGTTTGACATTACAATATTTTAGTGTTTGCATTAGTATCGTGGATATCGACCGATCCACAAAACCCAAATATCGGTATCGGGACTCTAAAAAGCTGGATCGGTGCATTTCTATTAATTATATCACCAGGTGTGCTGTGTTGAAAGTTGGGGAAATTTAAATAAAACAAATATAGGCCCAATGATTAAATAAAAAATAGCTATTAGGAAAAAGCCTTTTATAACAAACAAGCAAAATAGGATTTTAAATAAAATTTTGGATAGGTGTAAACAAGTTTCAAAGGCAGTCATGGCACAATCTGTGGTTGCTTTGTTGTCCTGGATCACCCATATTTTTAGGTTAGGGTTAGCCAATCACATTGCAGTGATGTTCTATAAATATGATTTTTTTTAAAGTGTGTGAAAGTCCACAATTTTAGCTATAACAGCTAACTGCATTTGACTGAAAATCTACCTTTCCAAAAATAATGCATATGCAGATGACATTTTTATATTCTTATTAGTTCTTACATGTAAATACAACATGATTAGCATCAATGCTAGCTACCTCCTTTAGAAACATGTTCTTGATCATCATTTTTTAAAATCCTGGGCTACCTTTAAACCTTAAAGTGATGCTCCAGGGAAAGAGAAACTTAAATATGACAATCCAACACAAACTTCTAGACATGGATCAGCAGCTGTTTAAGCTAGCTTAAAGCTACTTCCTTTTATGCGTTGGTTTTTACACTAAACTTTCCAGTCATTAACAAAAAATAATAATAGATTAGGTCCTGAAACACCAACACTTTGCTGTAGTCCTGGAGGTTTAACCTTATGTTGTTCGTAAACCGAAAATAAGTTTGTAATCCAGGACTGTAATCAATATCATCCAACCCATTCATGCAAACAGGTGATACAAAACTGAAGCCACAGACTGTAAAACCGGACACTTTCGTACCGTTTTCCATTTGGATAGAAGCGGGAGCAGCTCAGGCCGTCCCAGGCGCAGTAGGGGTCTCTGGCGAGGCAGCAGTCAGCGCAGGCCGAGCCGTAGGCGTGACAACGATGCAGCGAGACCTGCGAGACCCCGAACTCGGAGCTGACGTATAGCTGTTGCTGCAAAAGCAAACAGTCAAAATGTCAGAGTCCTGTTTATCTTAATAAGTGGCTGGCTGACAGGAAAATGAGGCAGCGTGCTGAAGCAATTACAGCTTATTATTCTCCTGCCTCTGGGGTGGCCTGGGAGATTTTTCCTTCATAACATGCAGTCACAGACAATAAATATCGATTTAAATGGTGCAATATCAAAAGGAGGAAACAGTTTGAATGCTTACTTTTTTAGAGGATATTCTTAAGTTTGTAACAGGAGCTTGATTCTGGAAAAATGCAGAAAACAAGATTAATGAGAACAAACAGCATGTGTGCATCATGCATGAACAAAATCTAAAGTGTTTAATTTGAGGAGTGAAAGTGGAATAAAAGAGAATCTAAGCGCAGTTTCAGCAGACTTCCCAGAAGAAATATTTTCTTTAAACTTCTGAGGTCCAGGTGGACTTAAAACATCAAAGAAATGCTGAATGTGATCACAGATTGATCAGATTTTTCCAGCTGAGATGAAACAACGTGCGTGCAAAGGTCCACTCTGGGGCAATGAGCAGACTGCAGCAGAGAGCATGTTTCCCATCATTCTGTGCTGCGCTGCGTCAATCTCATCAGTGCCACTCTGCTGTTTTCTGTCTGATCTGGGACTTTGTGAAGAAACACACCCTCCACTTCTCTGTCTTTGATTTTAGGAGAGAAAAAGGGTGACATTTTTAAGTTAAAGTGAGGCAAACGGAGAGCAGACCTTGAACACTTCCAGCTCCTCCAGGATCAGATCTTCGTGCAGGGACTGATTGCTCGGGAGGACGATCACTTTCTGTACCGTGCCTTTATCTAAAGGAAGAAACAGAAGATGTTTAATTACAGAGGTGAAAACGTGCTCCACGTCTCTTATTTGATCAGTTTTTGAATTAACCATAAAAAGTTGTGGCAGCGTAAATCAGCTGCAGCAGGAGTGAGAACAGGAAACTCTTAAATCCTCTCCGCAGAGGTCAAGTAGCACAAAAAGGTCAGGATGCATCATCATCCTCATCATCAGTATGGCTGTTTTGTCCTGAGAGCTGGCGCAGGAGCGAGTTACAGAATCAGGCTCCTGCAAACGCCTGATAAGAGCGCGCCCCCACCCTTCACCAACATCCTCGAGACAAAGCGCCGCTCCAGGAGAAGATACGGCTTGACGGCGCTGGCTGCTCTTCAAGAATCCAGGCAGGAGACGCTGCTGCTCGATAAACACGAGCCGCTGCGTCGGAGCCTCCCTGAGCAGTTTGCTGAATGCAAATGTGCACACAGGCATGGATGCACCGTGCACTCAGCATACAAATACATATTAGTCTGTGTTATAAACAGAAACAAACAGCTGTAAGTTAAAGCCTCGATTGATCAGAATGAATTTGCTTAAACTACAGAAACACAAAGCTACAACTGAAGTGTTTGAAGCTGGAATTTGTTTCTTAAAACTCTCAGAAAAAGTTAGTGTTTGTTTCAGTCTCTTTGAAATCATTTGGCTTTTATTTTTTGCCATTTGGAGCCTCGCATTTCCCTGACTTTATTTACGACTCTGAGTCATTCTAGCGTATATATAAACTTAGTCAGGATTAGTATTTTGGAGACGTTTTAGATCATTTTGACTTCTTCTGAGCCTTATTTTGGCTTTTTTGTAGCCATTTTGGAACTTAGGACTTCAGGCATTTTCCGGGTGTTGGGTCTATTTCTGCAGTGATATGTGACCATTTTGTGTTTTTGCTGTCATACGTTTACAATCTGCTTTTGTTCTATGAGTCAGTGTCTTGTCATGTGAAGACTCTGCATCTGTTTTTATTGGTATTGATTGAAAACAGTCATTTAAAACAGAGCCTCTGGACTGAGGACTTATTTACTCTCCGAGCCTCTAAATTTGTTCCTGATAGGCTAAAAGTTTCCACGTATGCACGGGTCCTTCCAGATGAGCAAGTCGTTATATTTGTCCCATTCATGGGTCATGGAGTTTACATAGAATGTTAGAAACTCTGGGCTGTGCAGAGGGAACAGCAGAGCCCTCGAGAGCTGACGATTAAAGCTTCACTCAGACCTGAAGCAGCCTCAGAAACAGGCAGAGGCTCAAAGCTGAACTGCAGGCGTTATCGCTGCACCTGCTGTAAACTTTATGACCCGTTTATCTGCTAAACAATCATTTACCTATGAAACGTGTCAGATCATCCAGAGACGAGAGGAGCATCTTTATGCTGACCTGTAACAATTATCAGTGTTTGGAAATGTTTAAATTTCAATATTTACTGTTAAATGACTCCTATTTTCTGTACCTTCAGAAAAAAAAGTCATGTATAAAACAGTTTGACACCTTTATCGATTATCAATATATTTTTATTTAATACTTTGTATTTTATTTTTATTATCTTTATATAGTATATCATGCACTGAACGTCCTACTTTACAAATGAAAACAATTACAGTTTGTGTTGTATTTTTTTGAAACTACATTATTAAATATAGCAAAACTGAATCTAAAAAGGTCTAATTAAGTATTTATTAATTAGAAAAATAAATCATTAAATAAACAAAAATAGGTTAACAGATGAATGAATGAATAAATAAAACAAAAATAAATAAAACGACGGAGCACAGGATTCAAATTTTATTTTAAAAATTGTTCAACGTAATCTTGCAAAATTAATTTCTTAATTTTATCCTATAATCAATAATACGAACATACCCCTTAACAATGTTTAGTAGAAATCATTTGTGGGAGTTTAGGTCTTTGTTTATAACTTGAACATTCCTCTGTTTAAAACATGTCTTGTTTTTCTTTTTTTCTTTTCTATTTTGGAGATAAAACCCCTGATAAATCCACTAACTGTGATTAAAAAAAGTGTCATCTTTCAATTTTAATGAGCTGCTTTTAACTTGGAATTTTGTCCTAGAAATAAGATTTTTTTAAGTCATAAAATATGCAGAAAAAACTCACATTCAGGCAAGATTAAAAAAAAAAGTTTTCTTTTTTCATTTAATCTTTTGAAAGTAGTATGATTTTTGTCTGAAACACCCAAAGATGCATCATGTCAGAAAGATTTTGATACTAAATAATAATCAAAAAGACAAACTACATGCTGCGTCCTACCTGTGCCCAGGAAGAGCACCTGGTAGTTGCCGTCTGCAGCCAGAACCTGGTCCACAGCCACTGAGGTGTATTTGTAGTCGGTGTTGGTTCGGACCACCAGGGGTCTCCTTCCCACCGGGTAAATGGGATTGAACATGACTGGATGGTTCCGGACAAAGTTCACCACCTCGTCTGGGAACTCTTTGGTTGTGTGAATGTCAGGAGTGAAGGCTCCGCCGGGACACTGGAGAAATAATATTTACAGGTTGAAAACTTGTAAAAAAAATATTTAAATTTAAAAATATAAGATGGAAATAAACAGAGAAGTGTAGTGAAATGTATTCACACAGTGCAGCTCTAAATGATGGAGGTTTATTTATGTAGAAATCAATACGCTGCTGGTTATAAAGCATCAAAAAGTCTGTTATTTTCTAAATTGTTTATTTATACTTTAATAAAAATTGTCAAAGTTATCATAATTTATTCTATTTACTTAGGCTTTAATGTCTTTTTACTTTGCATTAATTTGTATTTTTAATCTTTAATCAGCTGGTAAAGTTGAATCAAATCCAGCTTTAAATAATCACATTCCCTGCACTTTAATCCAGTCCTGCAGTGGTTTTTGTCCATAACGCAAAATTAAATTCCTAATTTTTTTAACTGATCTGGTACACTATCATAGTAATTGTAGCATAGTTATGAATAAATCTGGATATTAAAGGTTTTTGATGATTCTGTGATTAATCTATGAATACGTTTAGTTTAGCATGACTTTTGAATATTTTCCCATGTATCATGCCACTTTGTTGTAATGTTTATTTTCTTGGAATGTGAATTTAAAGTTAATACTGACAAACTGATCAATGTAAATCTGTTTTATATTCTTATTTTTATTCCCTTTTGACTCTTTCAGAGTCTGAAACATAAACCGGGGCTGTAATTAAGAGAATATAATATTACCATACCCAAACAATACGAGTGAATTGCCCTCAAATGAACTCACAGTTCCCGGTCTTGGATAAGGGATGCGTCCCTGGAACGCCACCCACTGAAAGTTGGGCCCCTCTCTGTGAGCAAAGGGCCCGTTGAAGACCGTGAGGATGTCTGCCATGTTGTACACACACACCGCCGAGCCTTTAAACACGGAGCTGGAGAAACAAAGAGCATGGATCAAATTAAACACCACAGCAGGAATTTATTGAGACACACCCAACAAGAATCTGCTTTTTAAAAACAAGAGTTTCTGAGGACGCGTGAGTCACACAGCCTGAATCAGCTCACCTATTCCCCTTTAATATGAGTTGTGGTTTGGCTCAGAGGTTTAAAACCACACTGCTTAACATATAAAAGATGCTTTGTTGGGCGCGGGAACAGAAGCCTACTGTTCAAAGCGGAGACAGAAGAAGAAACAGAGTGGAAATAGAAACAATACTGAGCTCAGAGACCTCACGGTTTGGTTCGGCTGTGTTTCCTGAGCTCGGATACACTACTGTAGACCTTCTGTGATCCTGAGCAACAAGCGGAGCGAGGGTCGGTGGCAGCTGCACCCAAAAACTCAATTAAGGATCAGAACAAATGGATCAAGTGACCATTCGGATAAACCGACAAATTTTCCATGCAGCCTTGTGGCTAAATGAATTAATGTTTGTTCCGGATTCAGTCAAGTTTATACAGCATCTGGTAAACAGCTCTTACTTAGTCTAAGAACTAACACTGTTCTGACAGCATAAATTCAACACTGCTCACATGTTATTGCTCTGACTTGAGGAATAAAATGTATTTTCCTTTTCATAAAAAACTCCAAAGTTTTATTATAGGACAGTGTTTATTATAGCCTTCTTGCATTTTTTTTTTTTAATTCTATGGATCTTTATTATAACTAGGGATGGGTATTGATAAGATTTTTACGATTCCGATTCCATTTTCGATTCTGTATAACGATTCAATTCTTTATCGATTCTCTTATCGATTCTCATTTGGAAAAAAAGAGAACAAACAGATCTATTAGCTTCAAGCTGGTTTATATCTTATCTTTGAGTCAGATACAAGTTTAGAAGTAAGATGATGACCTTATACATCCAACAGTGAGGTCTTAAGAAAACCAGAGCCTAAGGTCACAGGGTGCCCAGAAAAAAAAGTTTCTAAGTATAAAATAATAATAAAATATTATTTTGTAGAAATAACATAAAATACAACATAAATTATTCTGTGCAATTCCACAAGAATGTAACATTTCAACTCTCTTTTTAAAAAGGATCTGAGCTGAACACACAAAATTACATCAGCCAGCAACAAATACAACTCAAGTCAAGTTCAATGGAACTGTGCAATTTTGCAGCCATCAACTATGGAAAATTAACAATTCTTCTGCAGAAAAATGAGCATATCTGCTTTTTCAGGAAGGACACCTGATCTTTCTGGACTTATTGTGTCTCCAGCTGTGGAGAACACCCTCTCAGACAGGTAGAGCACATAGGGCTGTGCGTTATGACGAAATATTTCATCTGGACGATAGAAAATGTCTACTGTCAGATAAAAAGCTCTATCGTTTAAGCCACGATAGAAGTTTTACAGCAAATTGCACTTTACGGGATGTTCATGAACGCACCGCGCAGCGACACATAAACAAACATGGAGGCAGACGGTAGTGGACGCGTTTTAGACCAGAGTCAACAGGATAACCAGCTAACTCAAACCGAGGAGCTTGTAACTAAAAGAGGGACAACTTCTGTCTCATCGATGTGGTTTAAATATAAAAAGACCGACGTGGACCAGACAGCAGCTGTTTGTAAAGTTTTCCGGCTCTCGGTCCCAACAACGGACTCCGACGCCACTAATATATTTTATCACCTGCACAAAAACCACGTCGAAGAATACAGAGACAGTCAACGAGCAAAAGCTGCAAGAGCAGCGTCGAGTGTTGGAGTAAGAGCTCAGAATGAACTCCAGACGCTGATCAGGTTTTTACCCGCAGCACGTCATGTAGCTGCCAGCTGAGCGGGATGGAAGGAAGGAGGAGGTTACTGCTGCTGTTACCAGGTACTTCTACAAAGATATGGCTCTAATCTACACGGTGGAGAAACCTGAGTTTAGTGACTCGTGGTGACGTAGTTGCGCCGACTGGAATTTATTTTATTTTTCGCGCCGACTGGAATCGATAAGGGGATCGTTAGCAGAAAAGGCAAACGATTCCAAGGAATTGAAACACTGGGAACCGGTTCTCATTAAGAACCGGTTTTCGATTCCCATCCCTAATTATAACCCTTTTTCTAAAACTGGGTAAAAAATGCAAATTTATTTCAGTTTGGATTTAGTTGTGCATCATTTAGAAAGAAAGACTAAAAATATTGCTTCTTTTAATCATAAAAAGCAAAAACATCTTTAAAATGTTGCTACATTTACTAAATCTGCATGTGAATGGAATTTTTCTTGCACATATTTACAGACACTAAAAAGACTGTATGTCATACAAGCCCTATAAAGATATGCAACATGGAAAGAAATGAGATAAAAGGTGATACAGAGCTGTAATATTGGATCTGGATGACATGCGATGTCTTCATTTAGCAGAAACACGCCCCTTTCTGCTGATATCCAGTCAGTGATTAACATAACCACAGACATCTGTAGAAATGTTACAGTTGGATCAGGAGTCTCACCTCGTGGATGTGAAGACTCCAAAAACCAACAGGCCCTTGGGTTGATCCGATTCCAGCAGAAAAACACTTTCTGTAAAGAAAACAGGATTCAAATCCAGTTTAAATACCTGAAAAGTACCCACTAAATCTCTTAGATAAATGCACTAAAAAATTATATGAAATGAAAAGCAAATGGGTTCAATGGGTTAAACAAGGTCAGCAAAAAGAACTCAAATCCAGAGCAAACTTAGGATGTTTGGTGGCCTGATTATAGAAAAACAACACTTTAAAGTATGAATGGCAAACTTTTAATAACTATGATGTCCTCTTCAACCCACCAAGTTCATCAAAATGTGTTTCAGTTCCATCGTCCTCCAGCACCGAACACACCATCCTGGCTTTAAGGAAGGTGGTCCACTTGTTGACGAGGCTGCGCTGTCCTCCAATGTCATTCTGAAGACAACATCAACTCAGAACTTCAAACCACCAAACACAAACTCCTTTTCTTGTTCAGATTCAGATAAGGGGACTCACTGGACACACTCTGGCGACCATGGTGTGGATATTTTTAGTGTTTCCGCTATTATCCGTCAACCTCTCACGGAAGAAAAAATACAGCTTGGCGTCGTTTGGGTCGGTTCCGTCTGGGATCAGGTGGGCATCGATGAAAATCGGCTCTGATTGGAACAAAGATGACAACAAGTGTTGGTCATTTCTAAAAACTTTTATCAGTGTTTGTGTGTCTAAGAGTCCGTTTGCTCACCACTGAGCCATTTGGAGTTGTGCTGATCCGTTCGCACTGCGTTTCTCTGGGTCAGGCTCCTGAAGATGGCAGCATCTGTCCCCATAAAGTCAATGTACATGCCAGAGAACAGCTCCTGATCTGCACGCACGCACACACACACACACACACACACACACACACACACACACACACACACACACACACACACACAC
>SSNR01000021.1:2970580-3002425 GCA_006937965.1 Callopanchax toddi | reverse complement strand
ACTGATCATGACAGAGACCGTATTCACTCGAGGGTTGAAGGAGCACCTCCCCTTCCCTGATTCAGTCTTCGAGTCAATGTTAAACACTTGTTCCTGCACAGGGGGAAAAAACAGAAGTTCACACTTTAAAAGCATGTTTTATATAATAAACTGTTCCATCTTGTGGCTTCTGACACAATAAAAACGACGAGGGAAATAAACGTCTCATGAAACAGCCAGGCTCTCCTTTCATTTGATTTAAAATGTGAGCAGAGACAGAGCTGCTTTAGTTTACCTGAACTAGCCCGTACGGACCACTAAATGTAAAATACATTTTAGAGAAAAGGAAGGAATTTTCTTGCTGATGTGCTGGACAGCCATCTTTCCAAGCTGCAACACCCTGCTTGTGTCAAACTCCAACCTGCGTGAATTACAGCACTTCCTGTCCCATCCATTAAGACGTGGCATGTTGGATGACATCAGCTCAGCAGCGGTATTCCAGAGAAAGGAAAATGTGTCTGTTTGCCAAAGATTATGGGAGGTGGACACAGTGCAGCTGGTAGGATCTGCTATGGACATCACCAGAATATTATGTTTATCGCTACTACAACTGGAAATTTGATCATATCTATGAAAACGGGTGTTTTTACAGCAGAAAAAGACGTTTCGATTGAATATTTTCTTTGATACATATAAAAACAAATAGATTTCATGGCATTTTTTACTGTAACGCCCTTTAAAGAAGAAATTTCAAAGCAAAAAAATTGTAATTACCTTTCAAAAGTCAAACACAAACAAGCTTTCACTTGTAAATAACATAATGCCTCCATCCTATTGAGTTTCTAAACATTAAAACAAGCTGGGACACACCGAGGGTTCACCAGCTTTTTATACATAACAGATCTCTTCTCTCGAGGCGCTCAGAGGTTGCAAACAGAGCAGTCTGCCTTTCAAACAAAAGCCTGAAATGACAGAAAGCACCGCGGTGAGAGGAGAGCCTGGTTTTCTCTCTTTGGCAGCAGCCTGTTCACTCATGGAGCAGCTTTTCTCCTGGAGGGCTTCCCTGCTCAAACTTCCAGAGCTGTGCGTCCGGATATGAGAGCCCACAAAACACAAGACCTCAATTTTCTTCCTCTTAGTTTCTCATCTCACGGGACATCAAACTGACTGCATAATAACTTGGCTCCTATCAAGTTATGGAATCTAATACTTTGTTAAAAGCCACGCAGTGATTATAGCTATGCTATTGCTTGTCATTCACCACATTTAGTACATCAGTCACCATAAAGACAAAGTTTTATTGGACAACCCAAAGCTATTTTCACTCTAAGTTGTGGTTTGCAGGTTACTCTCCTGAATCCATCATGGTGAACCCACCTCAGGTCTTCGGCCTCTGTTGATGTAGGCGCAGACGGGGCTGTATGCGCCGCTGCCGCACATAAACAGATGAGTTCTGTTATACGGCTGCACGACCCGGACAAAGTTCCCACAGCCGTGCTGGTAAAGACAAACAGAGACGAGCACAGAGACCGTTTAGTAAAAGGAGCTCCATTTTTAAAACAGTGATCTATTATGAGGAACATTTACCGTTATGATTAATGCAAATTAGAGAAATGACATCACACTGTTTATATATTTTGAAGGCAACTGTTCTATTGAACTAGTGTTTTGTCCATATTGGTCAAGCAACGTCTATGAGTTAAATTAAAAACCCAAACAAAATTAAATACAGCAGACAGTCAATGAAGTGATGCTAAAACTAGAGAAATCTGATGTTTCCTAATCCTTATTAGGTTTCTAGCAGCAGCATTTCCCCCCATTACCATCATTTTTGAGAATCCTGATAAGAATTGGAGTAATCAAGCCTTCAGGTAAGTAATGCCTGGACTAGTTTTCTGCATTTGGGCCAGGATGTTGTCAGTTTTAGTAAAATTGCACAGATGGATGAAAGCAGTTCAAGTATTTTGTGTTTTACAAGAGGTAAATGACTTATTTTGGTCCATAAACACATAGGTTCCTTCCACTGGTACTGGGGGCCAAGTTAATGCTGTCCAGTGAGTGAATCCCTGCACACTTTATTCCTAAGTTAGTCATGATGATGTCCATAAACCACAGTTTCTTCTACAAGTTTAAAAACTGAAGCTTTTGCAGACGTTCTTGATGTTCAGCTGCTAGCTTAAAATGCTAATTGATTTGTGCTAGCATGGCTTGATTATAGATGTAGACTGTGAGATGGATTTTTTGTGATCCAACTCCCAATGCATGTTTGTCATTGCTAGCTAACGGCTAGTTAGCTGATCAATTCCTGTGGCGTGTTTTTAACAGCTGTTTAGCAAGTGGTGATGGACTGAGATGCAGGTTTGTTAGAGACACTTTCCAGAACCGACATGACTTTAAAACAATTAAACAAAACAATCAAAGTGGCACCAAAAACATGGCGGCTCCCAAAGGATCCAAAAGAAAGATGGAGGAAAACCCAAGAAGTATTTAAAAAGGGAGGGTTGATTAGTGAGTGACAACAGGTGTGCTGATCACTAATGGAGGTGGTGGTAGAGGAGCTGGGACCAACATTTATAAGAATAAAAACTAAAATAAAAATCACAACAATCCAAAAACAATCAAAGTGTTCAAAGCACCTGAACATACATTAAACACCAAGAAAATGTCAAGTACTGTCGATCTATTGGATGACTTTTGAGAGAAGTCATCCTGAGTAAATCTTGATATCTTAGATTTTGCAAATTAAAACTGGATATGCACCAACGTTGGTATAAAGGTGAGAATGAGCACTGATTTATCTGCTTCTACTTATTTAACTCAGTAGCAGTGGGAGTGTCGGACTTTTGTAGCTAATTAAACTTGAGTTTGCAGAAAACAAGGGGAGAAAAGTGTGGAGGAGAAGAACAAGTATCCAGGGAGCTGTCAGGAACTTGGACATGACTGCAGAACAGGCAGCTGCAGCAGCTCAAGGCCGGTGAGCAAAACTCAGCTGAGAGATATCAGTGAATAGAAACGGAATATTTTACTGTCCCACACCCATTTCAGTTATTTGTCTTCTTTATCTTGTTTTTTTGTATATCACCCTTTCCTTTTTGCACATCTTTACATATCTTCACTTCAAACTCAATACAGAGAGTTTAAAGAGACGACTTATGAGCTGGTAGCTAAATTAATCTGAACAATGTAGCTGGTTGAGATTTTCCCTCTGCCACAAAAGTTTGCAGATTTCATTGGAAAAAAAGGAACTTAATGCATAGAGATGGAGAGAGTAAGCAAAACAGATGTATGGAGGGAACATAAGGCCTATACTGAGAGAAAATGAAACACAGACGTAAAAAAGAAACTGAGGAACACTGACAGGGCTGGAAAAATGATCAAAGAATGAAGAAATAATAGTCAGACAGAAACTGAAACTAGCGACAGCAGGGTAAAGAACCCTGCACAGAAACAGCCCGTCCAAATATTTGAAGGAGCCTGTCTGCAGACGATGTGCAATTACTCAGAGCTGCACAAATCACTTGGTCGCTGGAAGCAGTTCCCTCTCTATTCCTGCCTTGGCAATTTGTAGAAAAACATGCATTTATTCCTCCTGGAGACATCAGAGGTTAACAATTCAGACAAATAACTTACCTAAAAAGATATTCTTGTTAAAAAAAGATTAAACCTTTCTTGAGACAATGGGAGCAATGAATTTTGGGGATAATTTTCTTCGGATGGTTAGAACCCTGTTTCATGCCCCCAGATCGCAAATTCTGACGAATGGGGTTTTGTCAGACGCATTCTCCCTGGAGCGGGGATGTCGTCAGGGGTGCCCTTCCTCACCCGCGCTTTTCTCGATTGCAATAGAGCCACTGGCCATTGCCCTGCGCGCAGACACGTCAATCACTGGGATAAAAATTGGCCCTATAGAACATAAACTTGCCCTGTATGTGGACGACCTATTAGTGTTTACAGTATATCCCAACTTACCACTTCATTCCCGTCACTAATAGATAATCTCAAGAAATATAGTGACGTATCGGGTTACAAAATCAATTACTCCAAGAGCGAAGCTTTCCCGATCAAGGTGACAGATCAGTATATAAATGCGCTCCCGGTATCATTTAAATGGTGCGCAAAAGGCTTCAAATACTTAGGAATTAACATCTGGAGGTCTTATGACAAAGTTTTTGAAGAAAACTATGCTTCACTTCTTACAAAATCTAAATTGGATCTGAATAGATGGATGGACCTCCCTCTATCATTGATAGGTAGGATCAACACAATAAAAATGAATTTGTTACCAAAATGTATTTACCTATTTCGCTGTATACCACTAAAGGTTCCATTATCATTTTTTAAGGATTTAGATCAGTTACTCACCACATTTCTGTGGAACAAAAAAGTACCTAGGGTTAAACTTTTGACATTACAAGCACCTTACACCAAGGGCGGCTTGAACCTCCCAAATTTTAGACTCTATTATTTGGCCGCTCAACTTCGAGCTATATGGATGTGGCTTCATTGTGGAACAGATGAGGTGAGGTGGATCCCAATTGAACAACATGAATTACAGGATAATCTAAAGGTTGCACCATTCTTGGGATCTAAGAAGAGACTAATAACAATGACTCAAAACCCAATAATCTCGGCCACATTTGATGCCTGGCAACATTTACATAAGTTAGTTGGACAAAACACTAAATTATTGGTGAATTCACCACTTATGAAGAACCCCAACATCCCAGCAGCCATAGCGGATGGAATCTTACAGAAATGGACGAGGAAGGGTATCAAAATTATTGACAACCTTTATACTAATAATACGTTTTTAGGTTTTGTCCAAATGTCAGACTTATATAATATTGAGAGGCATGACTTCTTCAAATATTTACAAATTAGAAGTTGGATTAAAAGTCAAACTAAAGATCACTTTCCACGTAGACCTGAGGAATCTCTACTGGAAAAATGCCTTTTTGATCCAAAATGGAAGGGAACTAAAGGATTAATATCTGTAGTATATAAAACGGTGATTGATAATTTACCAGCTTATGCAAATAAACCAAACAAAATAAAGTGGGAGGCTGACTTGGGTTGTAATTATACAGAGGAGGACTGGAGTAGATTGTTAAAGCTGGCTCAAACAAAACTGGTATCCACTAAGCATAGACAAATTCAGTTTAGCATTTACCATAGAACATACTTTACACCATATAGGTTGAGTAAATTAGGGAATGGAATTTCTGGTCAATGCCAAAGATGCACTGTCTCATTGGGAACGCTTGTTCACATGCTGTGGAGTTGTTCCTGCCTGAAGCCATACTGGACTCATATTATTGCTGTAACCTCTCGAGTGTGTGGACAGGCTCTGGACTCAGATCCTAGAATTTGGCTACTTGGGGATATAACTTTAATTAAGTGCACTTCGAATCAGAAACATTTTGTGTTATTAGCAGCAACCGCTGCTAAAAAGTGTATCCTGAAGGAATGGAAGAATATTGAGCCACCCAACCCAAAACACTGGGCTAATGAACTTTTGACATATTGCTCCCCGGAAAAAATCTGGCATTCTATACGTGGAAGACTGGACGACTTTGAACTCACCTGGACTCCTTTTTTGAATATCCTGACTGAACTCGACATGACCAATGACTAGATGTACTGCTATTCGGTTTTGATTGTTTGTTTTTTTCCCCTTCTTTTGGCAGTTTTTGTCCTTTGACAAATCCGTCACTTTTTGACCTTTGTTTATTTTGAGAATCTGTTACTGTATCTGGAGAGAGGGCTCTTTTTGTTCTGTATGTTTGTTTAATAATATGTAAAATCAAAAATAAAACTATAAAAAAAAAAAGAAAAAAGATTAAACCCTTGTTTTGGTTTTCTCTGCTTTGCTGTAGCTATAGAACGCTGCTGAGCATCTACTCTATTCAGGTCCAGCCAATTAAAGGAGAACAGATGCAGAGGCGGGGTCAGTCTTCTGAGTCTGGCTGCATCTGATCATTAAATCTAGCTGAACTACTGCTCAGAATCAATACAATCTCTACATCAGTGAGTCTATTTACAGCTTTATGGTAAAAAAAAAAAAAAAAAAGAAGCTATTCATGGCCTCAGATTTCCTCCCAGCTCACTCCTGGACCGACTCTCTGTACATCTGCTGCTGGCTACAAGCGAGGTTGGACCTACAGGTGGACAAATGCAAAAGGGAAATCCCGAGGGGTAAATCCGTTGAGGAGCAGATCTGGAGACAGCTGATAGAGTCACTTATTGTGATCTTGACCATCGTGCCAGAAAAATATGAAGAATTTAAGTTAAAATGTTGGGTCAAATGAAACAGTGCTACTACAACTTCTGCTTCTAATAAATTATAAATAATCTATGGAAAATATTAAAGTTCTATCTCTTCTAACATCATTTATATCATGTTTTGTGAGGTTTTGCTATTTAATGCAGATGCAATCATAAACCAGCTACAAAAAGACCACAAAGTAAGTGTTTGTTTTTCTGTCCTTACTGTCGGGTCTTTGCCTGCCAGTTGACATTCTTCGATTTTGCTCGCAGAGGCAGGCCAGAACATCTGAGGGGTCAAAAACAAACAAAAAATATCCAAAGTCAGCTCATAAATAATGAAAAAAAAAAAAAACCCAGAAGATAATCACAGTAATGAGGTTTGATGTTCTGGTTGCACAGATTTGTGTAAAAACGAACAGAAAAGAGGCACCAAAAAGTTCCTTTTACAACTCAAGTGTCAGTAATTACAGCGAGCTATCATCTGTGGAAAACGTGTTTTGAAGCTCAGTACGGGGTTAAAGGTCAGGCTCAATGAATACATTATCCAATTTACAGAGAGAAAAATGGACGGCGTTCAGCACTCTCAGAGGGACCTTAATGCTCTGCCATCTGTTTATGCACTTCACGCCTGTCAATTATATGAAGGATAATTCCTTCACTGCGTTCAGAATCCGTTATGAGAGCGCTCGGGTTTTACAGCTCACAAGTGCACTGATCGAAGCAGAAATTTAACAATTTGCATATAAATGCACCGTTATTTCTAGGATTAAATGTGTGCTGAAGGAATCAAATGGCCTCAATTCCATTCATTATGAAGGAAGTCGTGTTTTTCTTCTCCTTCTGAGTAAAATCAAAACATGTGCTGACCTTAAGCGTGCCGTGTGTGATGTTGTTGAGGTCCATAGAGAGAACGTGGTCCTTGCAACCCACATACATCCTGTCCTGGTCCTCATTCATGTGCAGAATCCTGTAGTCCATGGCCTTGTCTGAGATGCTGTGGTGTTCAAAGGACTGGGAGGTCTGCAGGTCTGAGAAGCACACGGGGAAGGAAATCTAAAACTCCTCATAAATTCTAAACAAACAGATAAAAACATAAAGATCTGAGCTGAAAACTCAGCGTTTTATCTTTTAGAATCTTAAATGCAGGACTACAGCTGTCACCAGATATTTACAGAGGGTATTTGCAACAGACTTCATCGACAGTACTTGCACAGAATGTCACAAAACAGCTCTTTTTGTTCAGCTGAGCATAAGCAGTGTGCGTAATCTGTTCTGAGAAAAAGAAACACATCCAGCAGGGAGGATTCCTGGTGTGGACAAGGCTGTAGTCAAGACCACTTTAAGTGATTCCTAGAGAAGATAAAGTCTAGGTTTACAGATTAGGACAAAATCCATCACAAACAGACTTAAAGTCAAGAAACTCAACCAAAAAAAAAAGTACTTTTAATATCCTGTGAGCAGTGCAAACATCAGGATTTAGACAAGTTTAAAACAAGAAAAGAAAAGAACTATGTGTAACCACCTCCAGAAGTGCTAGATCTGAAGGAGATGCAAAGATTTAAATCCCTGCTGTCTGAAATCACAAAGTCTAACAGATTTTGTGGGATGTTGTAGCACAAAAAACCTTCGATTTGCCTTAAACAGCAACCTATTTATTGCAACGATAGAGAATTCTGAACCAGACTTTGTCTATTGAAGCCAAACTCATGCATATTTATCACTTTTTCAATCTGCACTGAGAGAAGAGGCTGGGTGTAGATCTACACCCTCCGTTTCCTTTGCTGTATTGACCCTCAATGAGCTCTCCCGCCCCTAATCAACAAACAGGTTGGCTGCGCTTTGCTTCAATCCCTCAGGCCAAAGTCACATTTTCCTGATTGTTTGGATTATGCTTTTGAGGTTGTAGCCTTTTATCTTGCAGGAGAAAGTGGCTTTTCTGTAGCACCCCTCACTCTCATCACCAGCTTTCGCCTCAGAGTGTTTAAATAAAGGCATGTTAAAACCACTTCAGGCGCAGGCGAGTTTCCCACGGCTCTTCACTCTCTACTTTTAGGTAAATGGCCTTATCTTGAGATGAGAGTGGGCTAATGTGGAACGTTGCATCATCAAAGACAAACACATGGTTCTGTGCCAGAGGAGAGTTTATTTTAGTTTTTTGAAGATATATAATTTTAAATAAAGAGTTCCTGTTCTTCCAGACAAATCGACCCTAGAAGATTCACCAGGAGAAGCAAATTGTTCCGAGGGGTGTGGTCATGGTATCATATGCTGTATTGTTTTCACAGTGGGGGGAAGCAGTTCCCTTGTGAAGGTAGAGGGTCTGGTTAAGCCTGGTTCTGGGACGGGACGCAGCAGGAGGGGAGGTGTCACATGGATCCAGTCCACATACCTCTGGACCTGGTGTCTTCTCACTGCTCTGCTGTCAGTCTCATGCAAACATATGAGTCACGCCTGCACTGCTGCAGAATTGTAAACCAGCTCTGAAAGTTCAGCTCACCAGATGGTGCACCTGCTGCAACAGTCCGCCCAATAAGGCCGAGTGTTTACAGAATCCACGCCAGCTCATAGCCTCAGGATGAGTTTGACTAATCTGACCAGGTGTTACATCCAAATACAACGTCTTAGCGGTTTTATTTGACGGCTCAAACGTGCAGCTTTTGCAGAGTTTGACACCACTGCTTCTCCTCCACGTGGGGTTCATTATGTTTATATGCATTCCTTTTTGTTGAGATCACACAATCTCACAGGGGGAAACACTTATCTTCCTGTTTGTTTCTGTTTTGTAGCATAAAACTTTTTAATTTATGGAAAAACAACAAAGTAAGATTTGTGTCCTCTTGACTTTTGTTAAAAGTTGTTTGAATTCAAGAGGAAGTGACAAAAAGAGGAGAACGTCTGACAGCTGGAGGGTTTTGTGTTATGGATGCTGGCAGGCGGGCTTTGTGCCTCCCTGTGGATCTCACAACAGTCTCCTGTCTTTGATTATAAGCTCTGACCCATAATGCCCTTCTGGTCAGATCACAGACCACATATGATGCAACCTACTCTGATCAACGGAGGACAGTGGAGTTAGCAGAAAGGCTGATTTGGTGACTGAGGAGCTGAGAGTCTCTTTGATGTGAAGCGTGAGAAGTGACTGAGCGGAAGCATCAGAAAATCCAGAAAAGGTCATTAGAGATTAAAGGACAGTCTGTGTCTCAGCTAGAGACCAGTTGGTGGACAGATCAGAACGTATCAGTGAAGCTTTAAGCAAATTTAAAATTGAATATTGAGAAGTTTGCAGCCTAAATCATTTATAAAAACAAAACTTATACTTTTTGAATTTGGTGTACAGTTAATTAAAGAAAAGACAATAGAATTACTGTGTTTAAAGCATCATTTAATCAAATGCTGTACTAAACTAAAAAAAGCCACCAATGAAACAGAATAAAATCCTGCTTATTTTCAGTCAAAAAGAAAAACCAATTTCAATTATGTTTTGCTTGATTGAATTTAAAACGAGGACTTGTGGCTCCAACAGTTTGAATGATGACTTTGTTTGTCTTCTAGCAGATGGTTTTATATTTTAGAAACGAAGCCCTTCCCTGAACATTTTGAGGTCATTTGGTTTCCATAGCAGACGATGGATAATGTTTGATTTTGTTCTGTTCTAATAAAACTTCTCAGATATTTACAGAACTGATTAGGAGGTACAATAGATTGATTTCTTTAAATGTCAGCAGCACCTCTTGTGAATCATAAAGGTCTCCTATTCTTTCCTTTATAGCCCAAAACCTAAATCCAGTCTGCTTTTCCTGGAGAAAAGGAGTCATTATTATAATATTATTTCATAGGAATCTGACAGTGTTTTAGTAGAGTGATTACTTGGAGGAGGGAGTGGAAGATTTTGTAACAAACACACTAGTCTGGTTATTTTTAAATCATGGGAAAAGTTTGAAAGATTAAATATTTTAAACTATTTTAAATTGATTTCCTATTTCAGGAGGATTTTTTTACACTTTCAAATTAAATCAGAATTAATAACAATTTGATGTATTTAACTTATAGCCTGACAATTTCCCAAATACATTCTGGAACTGATGTTTCTATATTTAAAAAAAGAAATTATATCATCTGCAAACAAAGCCAGATCTTTTTGTCCAATTATTACACCGTATATTGATGTTTTCATAGCTATCCCCAGTGGTTCTCTAGCCATAATAAATAAAGGAGATAAGGGATCTCCTTGTCTAAACCCCCTTTTCTCAAACAGAGGAACTTTTCTTTTTCAGTGTATTTTTACAGGTTCAAGAATTGAACTGGCTGTTTGATGCTGCTCCGCATCGAAAGGAGTCCACGGAGGTGATTTGGGCATCTGATCAGGACGCCTCCTGGGGTCCTCCCTTTGGAGGATCTCCAGACACGTCCCACTGGGAGGAGACCCCCGGGAAGACTCGCTGGAGGGATTATGTGTCCTCTCTGGCCTGGGAATGCCTTGAGGTCCCAGAACGAACCTGATCTTGGATAAGTGGAAGAAAATGAATTGATGGATGTTTGATAAAGACGAAAGAGTCTCGGATGTTTGAATAAATATACATTAATCTGCATGTACATGTTTACTTATAGATGATAGTTTTAAAGGTTTGTTGTGTGGGATGTCAGCTTAGTGTAGCAGCAACAGGCTGTGATCGCTCTACACTCCATCTTCCTGTGAAGCCTCAGAACAGACAGCGCTCTCAGGATCGGGATTATTAACCCAGAGGAGCAGCAAGATTGGCATCTCACAGAATAAAAAACAGAACATCCTCTCTTACATGACTGTGGTAAAAAGCAGAGTAAAAAAAAAATCCCAAAAATGTGGGTAAAAAGGAGGGAACTTGTTAAAGCCTGTTTGTATGGCAACAATTAAAGTGCAGAGGAGAACGCGACGTTCACATTATACAGTAAATCCATGACAGGAAATGCAACAGCCACAAAAAGACGTTTCTGTATTTTCTGACAGGCTTGGCCCCAGAAACTGCTCGCACAATCAACTTTGACTGCTGTGCCTCCAGCGGTAAACAAGGCCTCCTTGGTTCGGGTTCAGGACGTCCATACAAGCAGTGGTTTGTTGTAATGCAGCATTGTAAAAATTAGAGATTCACAGTGGCTGGAAAATATGTGGGATCTTCAAGAGAGATGCAACTGGAGGTCTGGAAACTTCAGCACTTGGTGCCAGCTGAGTGATGTGGTGTCTCTGCAGCAGCTTTAGGACTTGATTAGTTAAATCAGGGTGAGCAAAACTATCAAGTGAGCACCATTTGTTAGGAGTCTGTGTAAAATATTTGCATGCTGTAATAATATTTTGTCGGAGCATTGTTTAGTTTTTGAGGTAGAGGGATAAAAGGTTTAGTGTTTTTAGAGTGTTTCGCCAAACCTGGTGTCTGAATACAAGCCAGCATGTCTTTGCACCAATTAAAAACACTTCAGGATTGCATAGTGAGCAAATTACAAACCAAACATTCAGCCTCAGATGCAAATCAGCCCCATCAATGCCTTTTCTACCTGAAAAGCCTGCTTGCATACATTAACTCCATTCTAATTAGGCTTGCAATCTCGTTTAGTTCAAGGAGAGCCTGTTATGTGGTCACCCATCTCGATAAATATTGAAGCAGGAGCTTACACCACCTCCTTGCAAACACTTGGCGATGTGGGTTTAATCTCCAAAGGTCCCGTTGGTTTTTGTTCAAACAGGACTAAGAGCTCTCGAGTTCACTTCTGGATGCTTACAGTCTTCTGACGAGCACCTCACAGACATAAAAAACGACTCCAGCCATAATATCCTCTTACCTTGTTGGTACACTAATAATTGGTGCCAGATAATTTAGCAGAGGTGTGGATCCAGTGGAAGACGACCACCCAGGATGTCTCAGCTGGCTGACAGAGTCGTCCGATTGTCTGTCCAAAATGCATACCCAACATTCCCAAGCAAGCTGCTCAAAATTCAAACAGCATGTGTAAATGTACTGTACAGAACAGAAGCTGGCTGGAAAACTTTTTATCAACCGATTCTAATTAATTTATTACGCCTTTATATGGTGTCAATTATTTATATCCCACCGTTTGTAATGGGAACCATAAGGCTGCACAGTTCTGACTTCCCAAAACAGACAAATCCAACATGAGTGCGCTGTATTATCGCCATCGGCTATCTGCTATCAGCACTAGCTGTAGATTTCGTTGCCTGACAGACCTGCTATGGTTGATAATCCCGTTAAGCTTTGAAACCTGAGAGCTCAAACAGCCCAAGATGTTGCCCCCAGCAGTCGCTGGCTATTTTACACTCCCGGTTCCTCAATTAGCACCTGGTCCTACATGCCACCAGCCGTCAAACCGACTCCTACGGTCAACCTGTGACCTCTCACCTACACATCAGGAGCCTCTGGTTTCACCACTCGACCAGTAGACTGTAAATCTCAGGCGCAGTGGCCTTCAGGAGAGGGTCCGATGATTTTCAGAGCTGATATGTTTATTAGTCATTACGGTTGGGCAAGGAAAAAAGTTGGATCTTTAATCCAATCTATGCCCATAATTGTTGGCCAGGATGCACCTGTTGGATTTTGTGGAAACTTTAGGATGGAAAAACTCATCAGGTGCTTAAAAAGTCATTAATGGAAACTGAATCTGTGCAGCACTAAGCATAATATTTATTGTACAAGTCAAACAGTTAAAATGCTCATAAGATGTTAAATATGTGCAGCTGGTTTCAGAAAATAAAGACTTGTTTTATTATGATCCTAAATGGGTTGGAGTTGTAACAGTTCGGGCTAAACATGCCTTGGTGACCATTTTTAAAGTTAATTTGATCTCTGATCGTCTCAAGACCCATCATCCAGTGTTTTATGACCATTAACGCTCAGTTTGTTTGCATGTTTATTGAATCATTAAGAGAGAGAATAGTTGAGTCATGTTTGTACTGGAGCTAGTACCACGTTAACAACGATTTACCAGAATGTTTGACACTTAAAAGCAATCAAGACCAGGAATGCACCCTCATACGCGTTCCTACACTGAGTAAATACCACGAACAGGCTGAAATAAGCCTACCGCGTATGAATTATGAGGACTGACTGGAGGTTGTAATGAGTCATGAAGGGAAGCTGGTGTATCCGCTCCCTGACGCCTGGTTCCTTAACTCCACTCGGTCTGCGGCCCACATGGTTCACACCAGAGTGAATAAGCACTCATTAAACTACAAGGATCACTTTAATCAATCACTCTAAAAGGCTCTGTGTGCTAAAACATCCACAACCACCACTAAAAACCTGTTTTTCATATTTTATGAGTGGAGTACTAACAGTGCGTGTTTCTAAGCTAACTTTGTATTGAACGTGGAAGTCTGCCAGAGGAGTTTGAGACTGTTGATGAGGTTAAATGATCCCGATCATAAACACAGGCCAGTGCACCATCTGTCAACGAGAAGGATGGATGAGGCAGCGTTTCACACTCACAGGATTGCACGTTGGCAACAGTTGAAGCAACTTCTGCTACAGTAGCAGAACCAACAAGCTTTAAATTAAACGTTTTATTCTCCGTAAATAGCCTGTAGTTGTTGCACAGCTTTCTATTCACAGCTACCAATTCACAACTCCATAATAGAAACGCAAAAATACATCGGTTACTATTTTAACACGCTTTTATTTGAAACACTTAATGCTTAAATCAGCAGAATTGTGTTTATTGTGTTTGGCGTTTTGACACATTAAAGGCCTTATATTGCTAAATTTAAACAAATTAAGACAGTTTTGGTCACAGAGCAAGTTTTTCTTTAAGAAACATTTTTGCAAAAAACAACATACTGTAATGAAATGAAGAAATGAGCTGCTGATGTCATGTTTGGCTTCAGTCGTGGTTCTACGATTTGTTTTCTGGTTTGATTTTTTTGTGTTTTCAGGGAATGTTCAGTAAAACCACTGACATTTATCTTAGCCCAGTTGCCTCCCCTTAGTAATCAACCTCTCCACTGCTAATAGTCCTTTGTTTCACAGTCTTATTGTCAGATCCTCCTGTTTGTCTCTGATCCCTGCGGTATTACTGCAGCTAAACTCTCCCTGTGAGCTGCTTCTGGACTCTCCTTGTAAGCTTTTGTTTTGTTGCACTGACATCTTGTTTATTTCATTAAAATCTTTAAATTTTTGTCCACACTATTCTGGATATTTTTGTATATTTTTTTCCATTAATTAACAAAAAAGAGAACCTTCTGTAGAACACACTAGGTGAAGAACGCTAACATAGCAGCAGTTTCTGGCTAAAACCTTGTCTGTGTATTTTTCCTGACATTGAGTAAACAAATATAAATACCATAAAACATGCTGGGAAAGATGCTGTGACATATAACGTGACTGAAGGGGGTAATTATCTTTTATCACTTTGGGTTTCCCTAAAAAAAGGTTTGCTCTCTGTGAAGGTTTATTATCTGAGTCAGAGAAAAGGCACCACTGGAGAGTTTATTGTTTGGGGTTTGCTGCATTTTGCACTGTTTATTATAAGGTTTTAATTGCGGTTTAGCTGTATTCGCCTCTTGTAAGCAGGAATCAGCCGAGTGAGGGCGAGAGGAATGTCTGAGGCTGCAAACGTCTCTGCAGGACGTGGAACTACGTCGGTGAACCGGACTTTACCCCTGGATCTGGTTTCAGCTGTGACAGGAGAGTATTTAAATGTTCTGTGATCCACAGTCTGGTTTATTTTTTTGGATTAGGTTGATCCGGGTGAAATGAATTAACAGATCACATGTGGGACTGAAGGAATCCAGTTCGAAGCTCTGACCTTTCTAACACACAGCAGGTGCCAGAACCACCTGCACCTTCCTCCTCCATGATCCCAGTCGTCCTATATCTCCACCCTGGTTTCTTTAGCTTCAGCTCAAACTGTGATTTCTTATTTTGGCGAGCACCTCCAGTGTTTTTATAGGAAATCAACCTCCACCTTGGTCCCTAGGAGTCTCCCTACATCTGGTGATCAACCATGCCAAACACTTTCCAAAAGGTTTGCAATGATTTCTGACTCAAAAACAAAGTTGCATTCCCTCATCGGTCCCCAAAGTGATAAATCAAAGCTGGAATGTAAACTTGCACCTGATGTTGGCTCAAAAACATAAAAAAAGCCAAAATATTCTCTCAACTTGTTCCCTGCTGCTCGTTTCTCATAAACCTCCCTAAATGTATCAGTTATGTAAAGACAAAATAGAGACTTTAATGTGCAGATAAGCAGCCAGTAAAAATGAGGTGCAGAACTCAATGAATGAATGTGTTTTAAAACCAACGTCAGTCTGTGTTTATGGTCCTCCCTGCAGGGAAACACACTCAAGAGTGATTAAATCCACACACAGAAAGTGAACTGGTGGATGAAAGTTTCAGATTAGACTGTTAAAGAGGAAAAATGTCAAAATGTTAAAGTTTAACTCTTGAATGTCTAAATGATGTTTAAATATTTCCAGAATGAACTCAAAATAGTGCAAAAATGTCTAAATTTTGCACTTTAATGTCATGTCCAGATAAAAGTTAAAAATTTGAGAAAATGTTGAGGAAAAAAAAAAGGTTAAATTCACAAGATGAGAAATTAAAGTCATAATTCTGGGAGAAAATGTCAAAATAATGAAAAAGGCAAAACTGTTATTTCTTAATCAAAGTAGAAATGTTGACAATAAAAATCAAAACTTGAAAACAAAAGTGAAAATATATTTTTAAAAAAGCAAACATTTGAGAAAAAGTTCAAATTTTGACACAAACAGTTGTTTTTTTTTCAAGATTAAAGTCAAAATGTTGAGAAAGTTGAACTGCTATGAACTTTATCTCCTAATAAAGTTGAAAGGTTAAAATTGTTAGGAAAAAAAGTCAAAACTATTATTTGCAAAGTTGAGAAAACATTGTTTTTCAGGTAAAATTCATACTGCATCCTTATAAGATCCTTTAAAAGTTATTTACAAGCTTTAATGTAAATACTAAATAAAGATATTATGAATATGGTAGATTTTTGCACCAGTGCTGCTTTAGTTTTTCATTCTTGACACGTTAATTGTTTTTAGGGGACTTTTTTCCAACATTTGAGCAATTGTTTCTAGACATTTTGGCTTCGTTTCTCCACATGTTGATTTAATATTTGAATTTTTGTTTTTAACGTTCAGACTGGGAAACAAATAAACAAAATAACCTGCAAACATTAGATTTTTTTTCTCATTTTTTCCTAAAACACCATCATAGTAAATGAAGCCTACTGATAGGCTTTGACTGTTGAACTCTGCTGTCTAATAGGACTTTAATAATCAAAATCAACACTGATAGTTCATTTGTGTGTTTGTTTTTAATCATTCTTTTAGGCTCTTTCCAAGATGACTGTGATATTTAGCAGCTGAGAGGAGCAGACCAAATGGAGCTCAAATGAAAGCTGGCTTATATTTGGAAAGAAATAAAAACCAGAGAAACGTTTAAAACATTAAAGGGGAAAGAAGAAAGAAAGAATGGAGGAAAGACAGCAGGCAACACTGAGCCCATACATGGAAAAGTCGTGACACACAGTCCGCCCAGCTAAGGAGTGAAAGGAAATACTTGCTTTAGCTGCTAAGCGAGCGCAGAAACCTGACTGACGGACAACCTCAGCTGCTCTGAGCGGCCTAATCCACAGTGAGAGGCGCTGAAAGGTGATCAAAGGTCCACTTCAGCCACAACCCACTGCACAGATTCAACCTCCCCTCGCTACTCCAGCATCCTCTCATTTCCAGGGAACTTAAAAAATTCAGCGTGTATTTTTTATTTAAATAAAACAAGAGATTCAAAACCAGAGGGAGCAGCAAAGGCCTGCTGGTGTGATTAAAGCTTAACTAGGAACAGACTCAGGGTGGTTCTGACGGGCAGTGGCACTTCCTGCAGAGCTCTGACACACAGCAGGACAAACATCATCTCTAAATGCTGTTTTTAAAGTGTGGAGAATTAAGATTTATCACTTAACATAAAAATGTAGCAACTGATGTGTCCTCTAGAGATAAACTCTGATGTCTCGATGAGTCATTACTTTTCTTTCTTACCTTCAAAGGAAAGGAAGACTCTTGGCACAGGCTGAGGTAAGCTGGAGACTCGGCTGCAGAGGAACACGAGAGCCAGGAGGAAAAGCGCCATCGCTGACACCAGAGGTGGCCTGGCTGACCCCTCCGGCCTGCCCATAACGTCACCGCTCGCTCAGGAAACAACGATCAGCCTGTTCCAAAAACAAGATTCTCAGTCAGCAGCAGCATTCGTTTTATAGTAATATCACTAAAATATCAAGAAGTGTCTTTGATGCCTCTGATAAGATGCAAGCAACCGTAAAGAAAACACAAAACACACACCAGAACAAAAGGTTTCTCTACAGGATTGTCCTGAAAAAGTTCCGGATAAAACAGGTTGCTACTAAATGAATTAACAGCAGCAACTGGGAATTTTCCTCTAAACAAACCGGACGAAGAGTTTTTATTTCTTTATTTGTCTGTAATGGTCACAGCTGTTGTTGATGGTTTATAAACTGATCAAAACATATTATCATATCAAAATAAGTCCCAAAATTCACTTTTCATACCTAAAGATGAAGGGTTTTTCTGGGTAAAATAGGAGGTGCTGTTATGACAAAAAATAGGGGATAAAATTAGATTCATCTTTGATTGGGGGTTAGAAGATTTATAGAAGTTTTATAGTTTTTCTTTTTCAGGGACCTGTTTGAGTTTTAAAGTGAGTGTTTCTGGGGAGACCTTATTAAAGTAGCAACTCTGACCTCATCATTAAATTTCCACATGCACCGTTTGTTTACATGGAGATAAATAGCTTTCCCTGACCAATACGATCAACCAAATCCAATTGATATCAACACCAAATTGTTTTGATGAATGTAGAAACAGATGCACAGACCACAAACTCCCATCAGTGTCTCCTTGCAGATGCAGATCTTTTAAATATGAATGAAGTAAATCTGCACAAATAAACTGCTGCAGCACTTGTTCCCATAGCAGAACATGAGCGCCTCAATAATTGATAGATCAGGTACCGTCCTGCCTGTGGGGCACTAACTCCGACATGCATAGCTCTCCAGCTGGAGAAGGGCTCGGCTGTTGTAACCACTCAAACTGGCTGCTGCCCCACCTGCGTTGCACACGTTGCACAAGTGACCTTCATGCATGCAAAAAGACAAATAAATTTACTGGAGTCTTGAATCTCTGACCTCATGGCTTATTGATGTGCAATAAAAAAGTAATGACTGGAGATGAGAAAGCTATAAAACATTCAGTTAGGGGTGTAGCACACAAAAGGAGAAAATAGTGTGTGTGTGGGAGTGGATTGATTGACGGCTAGGTGGAATCGTTCGGGTGCGTCGGACGTGTGGAAAACAGCCGAGGAATGAGATCTGTTCGGCTGCAGTTGAGACAATAAAGCAGCATGAGGTGTGCAGCCTGCTCTGGCAGGTGCACACGCACACATCATCAATGCATCCACACCTAGAACTCTTTAAAGATGCCCAGAGTTTTCGGTCTTCATTTCAAATTAAATAAAGTCTTTAGATGAGTTGAAATCTCATGTCCTCATGGATCAATTTGATGTCATCTGACCATGAAAATGACCTCTGCCAGTATCTCACTAGACTCCAACGTGTCTTGAAACATTTGCAAGAGTTCCCAATTTCCTTGTAAATCACAGGGCTTTGCTCTTACGACCCCAGACAAAAGTACTTTTAGGAGTACAAAAGTTTGTCCGTCAAAGGTACTCTTCTTATACGATCAGCTGTGCTTGCTTGTTAGTACATTAGCGGTCCCAGTTACCACTTCTCATTGGATTATCCTGGTTCCTAAATATTGTGCATGTTGATTGAGAATACTAAAGCTACCCTGACAGAAACAGGAACCCTTAATCTTCCAATCCAAATCCTAATCAGTACGTTTCAGACTCTCAGAAAGTACACAGTTAGCTTGAGGTCTAGTATTTGAGACACTAATCAAAAGGGGCAACAATGTGCGTCGTCTGTACCCTTGTTTTTGACTTTGTCCTGATCATAAAATTACACATCTGACCTCTTTAAAATCATGCTCCTAAGTCAGAATCTCACTAGTCTGCTGGTAGATTCTGATGTAGATCATAACACTACTTTCTTTTGGTTCATAAACATGTAAACTGCACAAGATTCAATAAATAGGACCAGCTACTACGAGCAGATGTTTTGAACATTATAAATCTTGGAAACAGGATAGTGAGAAACTCTATTTTGTAAAAACTTCATATCAAGTGACCCTTGAACCCCTCCCTTGTTGCTCAGAGCCTTGCTAATCTCCCAGGGTGAGTTTTTGGCGTGGAGTTGTTGCTCCTCCACAGCTGCTGAACTCATCACCATGCGAGCTGGTCTCCTGAGCATTCTGCGCCATCCCATGAGGTCGGGTTAACGCTCTAGCCCACCAAAACGACATGAATGAGCGGCCACTCTCTCCTGGAGCACTGTAGCAAATCCTTGCATGAAAGGTCCTTCCAATAAAAGGTGCATTTACTGTTTGAGCAAAAATAATAACTACTCCAATTAATTTTGTTGAGCCCACAAATTCCAGCGCTGAGTTTGCCAGGAATCTCTGCAGCATCAATTAAGTATCTGCACAAAAGGAGGTCGGTGCAGCGGAGAGTTATATTTCCAGTGATAATTGTGTTTATTTTGCTCATTCCTTGGCTGAGAGCCTAATTAATTTCCCATCTTATCATTTCAGAGGCGCTGCTTATAGACAAATAAGTGATAAAAGTGGAAAAAACTGCACCGCCTTCTGCTTCAAATCTGTTTGCAGCGCTCCCATCTGCTGCTGGTAATGCTTTAAACACACTGAACACGATTCACAAGTCAGACACAGGAAATTTATGGAGTTGGGCCGTCCCGTCCAGGCCATGAATTTTGAGTTTGTGTCCCTAAATGCAGAGGAGGGATGAAGAATTCAGCGGTAAACAAGTTGCCGTGCTCTGACAGGACAGCATGTGTTCATACCACACCCTGTCAGTCAGCTGTCAGCAGTTTTGTTACAAACACATGATCTAAAACCCAGCAGGGATCATTTCAGCTGCTTTGATTCAAAAACAACACAAAATGTTTTAAATTCACTGAAAACATTTGGTTGGATTGTTAGATCAAGTCAGGATTTATTCTGGAAAATCAAAGATAAATCCAGTACATGTAGAGGAAATAATGTATAAAACTATATTCTGAAGTTTTATTTCTCATATGTGGGACTTTGCACCTGTTAGCCCCCCTGCCCAGAAACTCCTCTTCATCCACTGAGATCTACGCCACTAAAGGAAAGTACAGTCCCTTAGAACCCTCTGACCTCAGAAACGGGGTCAAGAGAGACCAGAGTGCACTGACTCACCGTCCAGAACCTTCCTGCAGCGCTGGTCCCAAACCGAAGAAGGCAGATCCACCAAGCCAGACCAGGACCTTATCCTGTTCCTCGTTTCCAGTCTCCTCTGGTGACGCCAAGGAGGAAGAATTCCATCTAAGCGCTCAGAGAGCAGGTTTGACTGAGACAGAGGGGAGGACAGAGGAGAGGAGACGGGAGGAAAGAGGGAGGAGAATGAGGAGACACAGAGAGAGAGAGGGAGAGATGGTGTCCTATTACACTCCCTCCACTCATGTCCCCCCTCCTCTTCCTCCCTTTTCCTCCTCCTTTCCACCCTCGTCCTCCCCTCTAAACCAGACAGCCAACAGATCACTTTAGCTCAAAACATCAGAGAGGTGGAGAATCCTAAAGGTCACACACTCATCACTCACAATGATTTTAATCAGGACAGTCATAAAGTCTGAAAATCATTACTTTCTGAATACAATTACTTATGTATCTAGAATGTTTTCTATGATAAATGATACAAAAATATGAGGATGTTGTTGTCACTAAATGTTAAAAAAGTCCATGATTGTAAATCTGCTTCCTTTAAGGTTATCACTATTTTTCATCTTTATCACATCCTGCAGAAGCTTTTTTTTTTTTTTTTTTTTTTTTTAGCATAAATTTGGTGGTGCTATCAGAAAGTGTACTAATGATTGAATGCATCAACCATCAACATATATAATAGAGGAATTTTAAACAGATGTTGAACTCAAAATAAACCAAAATGCCCCCTAGTGGCTGGCTGCAGCACAAGGTTTAAGTCCGTCTATGTAAATGAAGATAGTACTGCTCGGAAGCTTTTTAAGTGCTCCTATATGGTCTGTCAGGCCAAAAGTTTAATATTACTGTTGATCAATGAATCCAAGAGAAACTTTCAGACTGATGAAGGAATTTCCTTTTGCTAATTTGGTTGTCTATCCTGACGTTACAATACACTAATGAATGGTTGCTGTATAGCATGCTAACTAGCATCTTTCAAGGCAGGTTAACTTGTAGCTGCAGAAATGTTTGACACCAGTTTCACCCAAAAGGAGGTGCAGGAAGTGATGCTTCAGTCTGAGGAAAGTGGGACTTCAATCCCTACATCTCAAGCTTCAGTAAACGGGATATTCTGGGTGAACAAGAGAAGAAGGCGTCCATCTTTATTTATGTTGAAGGTTTAACAGGTTTAAAAAACTATTTCTGAAAAAGGACCTCTGATTTTACAAAAATGCATGGACACACTTTTTTTACATGCTAAAGGTGTGGAAGTGCTACTGACAGGGGTGCACATAAGTGGTGCGCAGGTGCACATGATCGCCTAAAATAATGCGTGCATACTTGTTCTTTTTGCCACGATGCTTCTTTGCATACCAGTGTAGTAGGGGTCTCCGTAGTCTGAGCCAAGCTGCTCGCTTTAGGTTTCACTTTCACTAAGGTGCACGCTCCACCAGCTCATTCGTATGGCAGCGGGGGTTTAGTGACCCCCTGGACTGCATTGACGTTGCCCTTTACTTTTTGTTTATGAATATCTCCCTTACTGCCACTGGACGGATCCCTTCACCAACAAGAGGCTGATGGGTGCAGGACATGGGTGTGGGGTGGTGGTTGTGAGCGTGTTTACCTCATTAAAAAAATATGTGCACCCGACTATTGATGCATTTTTCTTAAATCAGTGCGTCTTGCTTTGTTTTGCCTCAAAAGGGTTGAATTTCATGGTCAAGAGACATAATTAAATATCAGAGGACATTTTTCATTTTTTATGGTCATCATAGGCAAAAAGAGACACACGGAAACCAGGAGAATACAAAGTCGGTTTGTAGAGGAAGTATCACGTTCAACCATTTGGAAAACTTTACAGCCAACATAAGATTGCTTTTCCTGGAGGAAAACTTGCTCAGCACAAGAAACTCAAAGTGCCACACTTTGACTAAACTATGCCAAACCTGCGTCTGTATTAATTCTTATAGGATACAGATTTTGCAGCTTCAGCTCGAGCACACACCAGAGAAAAAAACTTGGCTGAATAAATAAATGCTGCAGTCTGTTTTATTACGTGTGCCATTAAAATTCCATTAAAGGCTTTACTCGCATTTTGTGTTCCCTAAATATAAATGTGTCTCACATGTCGCTTTGCTGCAGGTATGAGGCAGGATTTGAGGTGTTTAACGCAAATGCATCTATAGGAAAAATGGGCTCTATTTGTGGAAAATCAAGAATAAGGTAAGAAAGAATGTGCTAGTGAGAGCCAGGTCTCTAATGAAAGTGTCTTACTGGAGAAAAAAATAAAGTAGGAGGGGGAGGAAATAGGGGGATCACTGGAGGCTCAGACAGGAGGAAATAATTACCCCTCTCCTTCACAACCGAGCCAGATTTATGCCTCTCCAATTAAAGTGTCAGGATGGGCCCGCTGGAGCGATACGAGTTTTTCATCAGAACGTGAAGAATCAATTGGCTTGTCCTGTATGGTGGAGAGGAAGAAGAAAGGAAAGAGCAGAGTTGACACGAAGCGTATCTTTTACAAACCTCATGACAGAGGCATGGCAGCAAATTCACTTAAAGAGAATATTCAGTTAAAGACAGTCAAGTGTATTTGCTCACACACCATGTTTCACAGAATGATCTTTAATTGGCTACATGTTTTACTGCTAAATTTATGTTCGACCTTAGGGTGGTTTACCTCAATCTGCATTGTCAGAAAAGCTGCAGGTGGAAAAGATTGTGTCTGTTTTTGAGTTTCTGTGCATGAAACACTCTCCTCACTTAATGTCTTTCCAATGCACACACCTTTGAGCGAGCTGCCCCTCGTTAGCGCAGCAGATGTTACACATTCGTCACGCCGAAGACGAAATGTCAAAGGAAGGCCTCCTGCTATGCTTACCGTCTCACACGCACTTGAGGACTGTCCAGACACAAAGTCGATAATAATGTCCTGTCACTACTGCTTTGACATTTCATTCTTTAGATTTCAGAGACAGATTTAGTTCTGGGCAGCCAAATCTTTACAGACACTCCTGTAAATATAGAAGGGATTTTTTTGTTTTTATCCCAAATAAGGCAATTACTACTTAGAACTTATAATACTAATGTGTCTTTGTCTTCACAAATTAATTTCAGATAATCAAATTTCAGATCACTGCCAGATGTGTAGAAATTGGAAATAACTTCAAGAGTGTCTGACAACATAAAGTAGGCTAAAAGATCTAAAAAAGCAACAGATCATGCCCTGTTTAAAGACGTTTATGGACAAAGGAATCCAAAACAACATCTCAGAGATCATGATTCAACAATAAGAAAGCGATGGGGGACAAAGTGAGACCAGTCCAAAGCCAGGGTTCAAGGTTCTGCTCAAAAAAACCACAGAGGCCCATCTCATTCTGACCCCCAAAACCTTTGAGAAAATGATCTGTGGACAAAAGTGGAACTTTCTGGAAGGTGTGTGTCCCGTTCCATCTGAAGTGAAACTAACACTGTAACACAACATCATACCAACAGTCAGACATCCTGGTAGTGGTGTGATGGTCTGTGGCTGCTTCAGGACATGAATTCTGCTCTCTACCAAAAAATACACACCTGAAAACTGTAGCGAAAATGCAGCCCACCCCAAAAGATTTTCACCAGCTGCCACTGCTACATTTTTAACAATGGTATTTTTAACTCTAATAGCAAATAACTCAGTTACAGCTCACTTCTCCAATAGGGGTGTAAGAAAAAAAAATCGATTTTGTGATATATCGCAATATTTCATGTCCCAATATTGTATTGATATTTTTAAAGCTCAAAATTGATTTTTTTATTAATAATTCACATGGGCTGAACTAAAGCTCCATGGGGCGGAACTAATATTTTGTCCGAGTTTCCAGCCGGACATTGTTTTGTGACGGACATGTCTCCTGTTTATTGCTGCAGGAAAGACATCAATGTATAAGAGATGATAAATGTGTAAAAATGCACCCATAATAATCTGCGGATTAGTACGTTTAAGAATCTGTCAGACACATTTATTGTCATTGTCTGAGTTTATAGTTTTACTGATCTGTGGTGGCTGCTGGCGCTAATGCTAACCCTATTGGTGCTGTGAAATTGATGCACGTTTAAAATCCCGTTTTAACTCCAGTTCGGTGGATTGTCGTTTATTTGACTAACAGTGAATTTCTGTTATACATCATCATTCCTGCCAACCTGTACGCAATTTGATAACAAGTCTGTTCGGTCCGGACTGAAATCCATGAGTCGGAACTCGCGTCGGTCCGGAGGCGCTCACTGTAACATCAAAGCAATGCGCAGGAAACTAAAGTGAACTTAGAAGAAGTTTAATGATAAATAGTCACAGAGTAGCTGACGGGATTCCCCGTACTAAATTAAAATAAGAGGCAAACTTTTCTGTTCAGCTGCAAGAGTTTTTCATTAGTTTAAATAAATATCGCAATTTATCGTATTGCCTGTAGCATCGTGATATATCGTATCGTCTCACCTGTATCGCAATACATATCATATCGCCAGAATCTTGCCAATATTACACCCCTATTCTCCAAGCACACAAACAATATAGCAACACGATCATTTAAGTCCCAGCACAACCAACCGGACAAAGTTAGCTCAGCTGCTAGCCTACTCAAGCTAACCATTAAAAACCTAACATTTTACAAACTAAACACACAGGGATAAATAGCCAACGTTTCCCTCATAACACGGACTTCTAAACAATTTAATTCATTGCTATTTTTATATTACTTGTGCATATTTACCTGTTAAAACAGACATGAGAACACAATGAGCGTTTCCTTTTCTCAACAGCCAAAACAGCACTAAATAGCCACGGCCCATCATCAGGTGTACTCACTAAATGCCCCCTTGTGGCGAAATATTGTCACTACATGCTTACTGTCATCACCTCAGGGAGAAATGTATGGGGGTAAAATAGACTCAATATATCTGTGTGTGTGTGTGTGTGTGTCTGTGTGTGTGTGTGCTACTTGATTTGTAATTTGTGTAAACCTGTTTGTAGATTTGGGTAGTTGTACCTGTACAACATTTGTAAACTGTAAAAAAAAGATTTTGTGTGAAACTTTCAGTACTTGCAAATGTGTTTTCAAATGCACACACAAATATCTAGAAATTATGAATCCCCCACCCAAAAAAAATGTATTAAATTAATTTAAACACACACAATTACAAGTTACCAAACATTTAAATTTTACACACACAGTTCTTACCTTCAACCTCCCAAATGTGATAATTAAACCTACAAATCTTTAAATACATTTGTAGGAATAAAAAGAGAGAGAGAGGGGGGGGGGGGGTTAACTATATTCCTTCACACCAAACTGTTATTTTGTCATATCCATCCATCCATTTGTTTTTTACTCTCAGCTGCAAATTGTGCCTTAAAATCATTGATGGAAAAGATATGATTTGTGACATACTTTTTTATTTTTGGGGGGCAAAACGCAGAACAAAACCGTATTGTTTCTCCCGTGGAAGCAGCAGCCCAGAGTTTACATTCATTCCATCTGTGCAGCCACTGCGTATCGTGTGTGACGTTTCTGCGAGCCTGTGAAAGTGAGGAAAAACAAAAGGCACATTTGTGAATAATGGGCTCACTAATTAGCTGCCTGGCACCAAAGTGCAGATCTGATAAATGCTAAACAGCAATAGGCAGCATCCTTCCACCTTCAGCAGCTCATTTTGGGAGATTAACCGTGAGCGGTTTTGCCACCCTGTTAAAAAGAGGCGAGGAATTCTGCCACAGTCACGCTCGACGTCAAAATAGCTCGGGAGACATCTCCCTCCCTCCTTCTTCATGTCTGAAGTCATCAGCCAGAATCCATACATGACCACATAATGCTCTACAGGAAATCTGGAGGGTCCCCCCCCCCCCCGCCCAATCTTTTATTGTAGGGTGGTCTTTTCCATTTAAAAAGGGACATGAGAGGGTCCACCGACTGAGACAATGAAGAGGGAATTTTAAGAAAAGAGGACAGAACTAAAGTAAGGAAGTAATTAGTGATCTCAGATCTAGTTCACATTTTCTCATTCTGTTTAGTTGAAGAAGAAACAGCAAAAACATTTAGTCTTCGGTTTGGAAAAGTTTCAAAAGATAAAATCGTCCATAAAATTGACAAAATTGTAATTTTTATAAACGTTAAGGAAGTTCTATCTTGAATCCTTGTTCACAAGTGAATGTAGGAGACAGAGATGGACCAAAGGATTGGGGCTTTGTCCTCCTAATGAGGGAGTTACTCCAGGTTGCCATGGTGAACATGCAGCTGTGCTGGTAAAACTCTCTATTTACTGCTTGGTGTGAGTTCCAACCATCATCTATGGTAAGATATGGTAGAAGTAAGGAGAGGAGCTCCATCATCCAGGAAGTGAGAGTAGAGCCGCTCCTCGTCAAAAGGAGGTGGGTGGATTATGTTTATTCATTTAGCAGACACTTTTACCCAAAGCCACTTACATCTATACACTTATAAAGCATATTGTGATCTGTGGGGGAAACCGGAGTACCTGGAGAAAACCCACGCATGCATGTTAGATCATGCAACTCCCTGCAGAAAGGCCACTGCCGGGATTCAAACCTGTGACCTTCTTGCTGTGAGGAAACAGTGCTACCAACTGCACCTCCATGCAGCCCTGATTAGATGTCTCCTGGTCATCTTGGCCTTGGAAGACCCAACGCTCTTTGGATTATATTGTCCAGGGGACACATTGGGATACTTGGGGTCAGACCTGGGAGAGAGGGATGTCTGGAAACCCCCCTTTGGACTGTCGTAACAAAATACTGGATATGTAGAAAGAAAAAGGATGGACAATACCTCTTTTGAGTCTATACCACCAACATCACACCACTAAGACCAATGTGACTCAGGTGGTGGATTTACAAAGCAATATTTTATGAATTATACAATAAGGTTCAATTCAAGTCTGTTGTCTGGCTGTTTTGTTCTAACCTGGACTTTCAAATGTCTTCCCGTGGGCCACAAATTTTCCTTCTCTGTCGTCATGGATCATCTTCCAAACCCTTAAATCCACCTTCAGGAAATTAGGAGCGAGGTGTTCCAGACTGGCAGAAAACAGGTTCTTATATAGAGTGGATTTATTAAATTGTTCTACCTGTGATAGAGATTTAATCTAGATAAAATTAATGTTTCATGGAACCTTTTTAGACTCCATCATAATACCTCATATCCCTCTCTCACATCTTTTGCTTAAGGAAGAGTCAATGACATCATAATGCAAACTTCTAACCTCTAATAGTCACATCAGCATCTGGAAACATCAGCATGTAGACATCAATGTATGATCATGTGAGCAACAGCTACAAAAGGCTTTGCAGTTTAGTATTTCATAATGAAACAGCTGTCTATGTTTATGAACATGCAGAACGATGTCACTGTATTTAGCCGAGTGCCAGAGTTGGAGACTGATGTTCCCATCTGTCCCAGTTTTGCCTAACACGCTGTGCAGGTGTTTCCTCATGCATGTCCTCTCTCAGATCCTCCACACTTCAACATCAGCGGGAGGGGGAAACAACAAATCACATTAGGAAGGTTTTCCACTTTGAATAGAATCTGCTCACGATTTCCTTCACTTTCTACTTCTTGTAGCGGCTGCATTGCTTCTGACACACAGTAGGGTGGAATTAAAGCCTGAATTCATGCTTTTTATATTGAGTGCTATCCATTTACAAGTTTATTAGTCCAGTAAAGTTAATTTGCTCATTTTAAACTCACACTGTTACAGTGGTTGTGGTTTTCAGTGGCAGATTTAACAAGCCCAAAGTTCCCAGCAGGATTCCAGAAAACCCTGCAAGAAGACATGGAAAGTTTCCTGAATAATTAATACTAGTGATGCTTTTTTATTTAGTAGTAAAAATATGAATTCTGTACAATAAAATATATTTATTTCCATGTAGAAATAGATGAGGTTCACTCTAAAGGATTATAAAATCCACACTGTTCCTCAAGCTGTTGCTTTTGCAGCCTGGTTCAGGATGAGGGGTGTAAGATGGATGAATGATCATTTTGTTAAATTCTGATTTAATGTTTCAGGATTTCAACATTTTTTAAAATTTGAATGTAAATTTCCAATAATGCAACAATATCTGACACTCCTCGTCAGAAGAGAGGATGTATTAGAGTGGATTTCCTGACACGCCTGACCTCATTTTATGAAAGCCACAATCTAGATGCTCCTCTTCATTGTTTGCCCCCAAAACAAAACTACTACCAGGTCTCAGAAGAGATATTTCATGTTCTGTTTGTTGCATCAGCAGCATAAAGGTGCAAAACAATAATTTTTTAAATGCACCTCTAGGAAATGTGTGATTCTTTGGTGAATTTGGGCCTGAGTTGGTGTGAACGTTCACTTCTATCATCAAAGATCTTCCTGTCTGGATTCTATTTGAATCAAGCATAACAAGTAAATTTAGAGCAAGTTGTTGGGCTTGTGCAGGCGACAGCTGCTAGTAGGAGAGAGCTGGACGTGATTCCTGGTCAAATTAATGAATGGATTAAGTGGAGAAATAAGACGCTATAAGAACAAATGGTTTGAAAAGGGGCTTTCGTCAGTGTGTTGGAGGACTGGGTAACAACTGAGAGCTTTCATGCAAAGATCTCATGATGGGAGAGAAAGCTATGGAGCATTGTCCAATATCGTCCATTCATTGCCTCGTTTGCATATTTGATGCAAATGTGCTGTTATTAAAAGAGTTGGCGACGTGGAATGTGATTAATTATGGGGTACCAGCTTTTCCAGCAGCAGAACAGCTGTTCTTATTAGACGCAACAATCAAGCTAATCTGTGGCTATTTAGAGCGTCTGCAAGAGTAATGTCACACAAATATGCAAATCATCCACGGTGATTTGTCTGCTATTATTAAATATAAACCTAATCATCTATGTAGAGCTGAATGCGTCACAAGGGGTTCAGAATGATCTGAAAGAATCAATGGCTTTGAAAAGTGACAAAAAAGTGATGAAATCCAAAAAAAGGCAAAAATAAGTTAATTATTTGGTTTAATACAATAATTATTCATTAAGTTCTAGTAAATCTGTCTGTCTGTCTAGAGTGGTTTCTCTACATAACATTCAGCTCTTCCCAGGATCCCAGCAATAATAAACATTACCAGTTAAAAATCATCCCGGACGAGCCCCCAATTCATGTCACAGCCCAACACAACCCTAAATAGATACTGAACACTTGTTAAGTGGCTTAGAAAAAGTTTTATTCTGAAAAATATGTCAACTAAAACCTCACAGGTGTAGCCAGTCACCACAATCAAGGTGTTCCACGACCACAGCTTGGTCAATGAGGATGCAGAGGGCTGCAACAAGATTTACACCTCAAACGCGTTTCCTTTTTTTTTTTTTTTAAGTTGTTTAAAGTTTTGTTCTGGTAAGCTTCAAATTTAGCTGATTTAAAGAAAAAAAAATAGACTGTAATTGGTTAAAAGAGGCTGTCATTCTTGTTTTAACCCAACTCCTTAATAAACTCTCTCATTCAAACTGAAGAATACTTGTTTCAATAATACATATCTGACAAATTGTCATATGCACTCACATATAGGGTTATTTCAATATCTATGACCTCTTCCAGCTCTTTTTCATTGTTTTTTTAGAAAAACTCTGCCATTCACAGCGCAAACACTCAGTCGCTATCAGCTAAATAAGTTATTTTAATGATGAACATGTGAGACGGGAAACAAAGGCGGACTTGAAAACTGAATCTGGAACACCAGGCTAAGGGAAGTCATCCTCCTCTGTTCTGATTTTACATCATAATCATGCAGGAAAATCCATTTTGTCCTGTCATCCACAGCTCATTAACCGCCAGCTCCCATCTTCTTACTCGCCCTCGACGTCTTTTTATTGAATTTCATTGCTCATTGTCTTGAGATGTCACTGCGTCCAAGTTAGTTTCATTTAGGAGAAAATATCAGACATGCAAACTACAGCTGCAGTTTTTAATACTGTAGTAAAGCAAGCATTGAAATATAAGTTAGATTTTTTTATATGCGTGTAAAAAACCTTTTAACCTTCTAACCCTACTCTGATCAGCTCTGTGGGACTGATTCACTCATTGAATCCAAACTCTGATAAGATTTTTAGAGATTACTCTGCGGTAAACACGCTCCGTCACTGATCATGCAGAGATACAGCACACCGTCTGCAGAAAATCTAATAAAGAAGAAAAGAAAGAAACAAATCTAATAAAGAAAGATGAGAAAACCTGTTGCAACGAGCCCATTCCACCTTGAAAACCATTCATCATAATTTACACGACTGGAGCTGATTTAGCTAAAAGATTGGACTGAGTGAAAAGACGGAACGCTTGAGGGAGAGCTGATATTAGTTATCCCTCTCATCTGTGCTTTTCTTGTAATTTGAATGTCACTGTGGATCGCTGCTAAGGCTTCAGATCTTCTTACAACCCCTCTGTTGGAATTTCAATCAGGCCGAGAGGAGATTTCTTCCTCCCGATGGGCTCAAAGCAAAAGGGGTCACTCAATATTTGGCACCGTGTCCAATGAGCACGATGCTAATAAATATTCCGTGGGCGTTCCCAGCTTTAAAAAGATTATCTAAATTGAGAGTGGTCATGATTGTCCGATTGAGCCATCGTTTGTGGTCAAAGGTCAACTGTCTATCACCGACCTGGTGTTATTCAGAAAGGTTGACCTTTTCAATAAAGATTAAACGGACAGGATGCAGATTTTTCTGCTGCTGCTGCAACCACAGAATTACAAGCAAGAGCAAAAGTCATTTATTTACAGCCTAATCAAAACCAGGCTGTGTACATGTAAATTTTAAATATACAAAAATGTGTCTTTTTTAGAGGGTACGACATATGAAAAAAATAACACACACACAAAGCATGGAGGCCAATTTCATCCATCTACTGCTGTATAAAAAAATGAAAGCACCTTAAAGGCCTTTTTAAAAATCATTTTAAACACCAGCAGACAGCTAAATGTGACGTTTTGTAACAATTGTGGCATTGTTTAGGTGTGAAGATGGATTCACCTCAAAGAGAGGTGGAGATCTTATCTAGATCGGCATCCTGGGAGTTCAAAGACGAGTACCGTCGGCCTCAGTGTGGCCAAAAACTCAAAGGATTTACAACCTTATTAGTTTGAGAGCTGAGGTTTATCTGGATGTTTCACCATCAGATTCTGCACCTCAGCAGACTGTTGGATTCACAGAAGCTGCAGTCCCCCCCCCCCCCCCCCC
>SSNR01000021.1:2945743-2970570 GCA_006937965.1 Callopanchax toddi | reverse complement strand
CCCCCCCCCCCCCCATGCTTTACCTGCATCATGAACAGATGTGCCAGGAGCCAGAGCCCCTGATCTGGTAACCCATGACGAATGGTTGAATTTCACCGAAGGCCGAAGGTCAGATCGTATCCCTTTCTCGACCCTGGCATTGGACCCAGATGCATGATGTCAGTTCCCATGTGTCAGGACTGAAAGGTGACTGGAAACCCTTTGACACTCCAAAGACTTCCCTACGGAGCCACAATCCCAGCAACCACTGACCATGAACCATGAACCTCCAGCTCCCAGAAACCAAAGTGAAATTATCCAGCCCCAAAGGATCGGAGGACTTTCTTTCCTTCACCTTCACCCAGCGTTCCCCTCGTACAACCAGAACCCATAAAGCCATTCACCTGTGGAGGTAAGAACACGACGCAGGAAGAGGTTCAAGTTACGTCTTAACACACGGAGGATTTAAAGGTCAGGCCGTGGTTTCGGTATACCTCAGCTTGGTCATTTTCGCATCAAAAACCCTTTCATAAATACCCACATTAGTCCCTACGGTATCAAATATTTAATTTGAAGAAACGTCGTATTTTGTGCACTAACCTTAAAGTTCACCATCTTTCAGCATTTGTTAAATTTAGTGATATGGTTTCTGTTTAATGCAGCTTTCTTTGCACTCTAAGAGGAACATCTTGGATAAACCAACAATTAAACAGATGTTCCACATGTTTTCTAAATAAAATTACAGCATCTTTGTATTTTTTATGATTAATAGTTTTTCCTATATTTTCTTATTGATTCTACTTGGACTCCAGTGCAGATGTCTAAGCATTGCCCCTCCTACATCGACCTAATGTGGAAAATCAGGAGAAACAAAGGCCCATTTATCAGATTAGAGTGCCTGCATGTGATGGGAGCTCATCGCTTACAAACTGAGGCTTATGTAAACTTCCTGCTGTTTTAAATGCTTCCTGAGGTCAGAGGTGACCGTGTGAGCATGACAAATTTCAAAATAAATCAGCATCTGAGGGCCTTTCTGTCGTCAGAATGCTTGAATTCAATTAGCTTTCATTCATTGTGAAGGCCTCGATTAGTCCGGCTGTTGCTCACGTTGATGAACGATGTTTTTAACTGTACGTTTGCACCATAAATCTGCTGATTCTGCAGATATTTAGTGCTGAGGGGGCTGCAGTTGTCAATGTGTTGTCCATTATTTCTGCCATTATTAATTTTTTAACTCGGTCATTGATGCTGCTGCAGCACAAACTGTTACACTGATGCAAAAGAAGGCTGTGAACATTTTAGCTTGGAAAAAGGTGACGCAGATGCATTATGGGTAAATAAGTGAAGTCAGAGTGATGCTCTGGACAGTGTTCTGTTTTGACACTTAACCCAGTGAAATCAGTGTTACAAACTAATCATGCTCGTTAAATTAGCACCAGCTGACTGAACAATGAATGGCAATGAACAGCCCCTCCTCAAATCTGTCCTGAAAAAATAGTTAAAAATGTGTCCATCCCAATGGTTACACACATTTAAACTGGACACTGTTCTAAAATATGAGAAACAAATACAAAAATAGCTTGTTTGAGCCATTAAAATGTAAAGAGATGGACTAAGTATCTCCTTTATCGGTTGTATGAAAGTGAAGCCAAAATAATTTGTTTTTAGTTTAGAGTCCGTGCACTCAGGATGTGGGGATGGAGGTCCCCCAGACTCACTAATCTGTGTTTTTTTAAAGCATCAAATTACTAATTATATTTAAACATATCAGAAAATTGACAAGCAAAACATAAGTTGTTTTTTTTTTGACACTTTTAATCGAAATTGCACCTATGAAAATAATAAAACATGGAGACACAAGAAAGAGATGATATTTGAACATGCAGCAGCAGCAAGGGAGGAACGACGAGTCAACAGAAATCATAACATGGAAAAACATTTCTGGGACGTATTTTATGTTTTTATTTAATCAGGAAAATGTCCCAATGGACGTACATAGAGGGGGCGGGACTTAAAGCTTGTACTGCAGCCAGCCACTAGAGGGCGCACCTTTAATTTTGCCTTTAACTTCTGCATTATGCTCTGATATCTGATTATAGATTAAACTGAACAGATAATAAATGACTAAAAATAAAAACAGTTCTGGTTTCTCTTTTGTTTTTTTTTCTCCATACATTAAATTCAGTCTGATTTCAAAGAGCTACATTCAGCTAGTAGTTTCTAGTTTACTTGTCTTGTGTTTATTTTTCAGTCAAAGGGCCCAATAGGCTCACTAAAGCCCACTGACTCACTGATTGAGGTCCTGCCAGGTTAATCAATCTGCTCAGGATTAGTGGTTAAAGTGATGTCATCTGATAGATTTATTGATCAGGATGGATCTGTCTGCAGGAATCAAGCAGTGCATGTGAATAATCCTTTTGGACATAAAAAAGAGAGATGTTTTGTGTTTTTATTCTATTTGTCAGTGCATTTTCAGAATGTTGTCTTAATATTTTTTCATTTTTGTATCAGATGACATCACAACAGCCCAGATGTTTCTGTTCCAAATCTAATTTTCCCCTCTCCTTTATCATTTCTAACTCCTTACACCGATCCTGCTGAATGTAATTCCTCCTAAAGAGTGAAACTGGAGGGTGAAGACCTGACTATGAGAAGTTTAAACAGAGATGAACAAGGGGCAAAGTGAAGGTAACATCTGGAAGCCATCCACACCATCATCACTGTCAGCTTTTAGAAACTCTGGCATCATTGGAAGACTCCACTAAGAGTCCTTTGCGTGCGCCTTGCCTCTTTCTAAATTAGTTTCTTGTCTCCCTCTTAACAATTCAGTTACAATGAGACCTGTCACTCTCCATTTTCTTGATTACTTCTAAAGGGCGACCCCCTATGTGCTTCCAAAAACTCAAACAGGAAGATTGATTACTTTCTTAAAGCCACCTAAAACCTAAAAGACCTCCCCCTCCAGAGTCCCAACCACTGTGGAGGTTTAGGACAATGAGTGGGAGAAAGCAGCAGCGAGATGTTTAATTAGTTCGACGCCGTGAGAGCTGAGGGACCATCCCCGCCTCGAGGAGATGAATGAGTCCTAATTGGCTGGGTGAAAGCTCACAGGTAATTCCACTCAGGGCTCAGAGTGATTGGGTCAGCATTAACCAGTGCACCGATTCCCAGGGGGACGCCTCTTCGCCTCAGTTTCAGATTGAGTTTGACATCCTCATGGACCAACAGAAAGTCAGTTCAATCCCATTTTTGACTAAATAAATGAGACTCCTGTTCTATAAACCTTTATTTTATTGTTGTTTTTTAGGATGAGGGCTGTTTTGACATTATCTTTTGAAGAAAATAGTCCACCAGGGAGGCTGAGGAGCAAAAAGAAACTCTTTCAGTTTTCAAAGAGGCTGTTCTGAGACTGTGACACTGACGACCTAAAATTCACCTCTGAGGAATTTCTACAAAAGTGACATCTGCCTGCTTGTAAACAAATAAAGTTTTTAAAGGCAGATCAGCTGTATTTTAAATGGTAATCTGATTGGTGTCTGAGCAGATATTTTATAGGGTTTGATCATTTATTTTGCTCTTTATTTGAATGAATGTAGTCCAGATTTTCCCCTTCTTTCTAAACATTTGCCTTCAAGAACTTATACGAATTTAGTCGTCAGCAGCCCTGTGTTTTATGCTGACTTCAACGTACTGTTTTAATGAATACAAGATGCACATGTGGTGCAGACGGCAGGACAGGAAATTTAGTTTACATTTGAAATGGACACCAGGAGTCGCCATGCATGACACAAATATTAGCTCTTATGTTTCAGCTGCAGAAAATCTGGATAAATTGAGTAAAGTTGTATTTTGTGAGTCATTTATTCAACTAATCACAATTTTAGTTAATGCATATTTACCTGCTACAGATGACATATTAATCCAAGAGACTGAAATGATTAATTCTTTACATAAATATTAATTAATCCTGTTAAACTAATGGTGATAAGTGTTCATACTTTAAAGTATTTTTGCTGCCCTGGCGCTGAAATCAGATGAGGATTTCCTGGGTAAAGTTGACCAGATTAGACGCGAGGACAGATGACGGACACGAAAAAGAGGAATGTGGTTGTAGATGCTCTTATTTTGAAAGGTGTGCCTGCGAGCAATGCATTCCTGAGTTCATTAAACATCAATCAAGGGAGGAAGGAAAAGATACTAACTTTTTCCAATAACCGTGACACACGTCTGACTTTGAGGAACGAGTCTGACTGAAGCAAACTGAAAAAAGTCATTAACTTTTAAACTGCATGTGAGCCTCTGCCACCTTCAGACTAAACATCTGCTGCTGAACAAATGCAACTCGAGACCAATGAATCTCTTGTCTTTGTTTTCTATCATTTGTTCCTCATAAAAATGTTTCCTCTCTATAAAATCTGGGATTTTTTGGGAGCGGCGTCATAAATCAGCCGTTTTAGGTCAGGATGAGGGCAAAGACATTTACCAGATCCGTTCTTTTATAACTCTGGGGTGTATACAGATGATATACAAATCTAACAGAGTGGATAAATGAGAGAGTATAAGCAAAGTGTGAGTTAGCGGTTGGTATATGACTCCCAGGGGCCCCGTACACTTCTTCACAGTCAGTTTGACACCAAACACATAATGAAAAAGGCCTCTGAGGGATTGGCCACACATACACACACTTAGACAGACAAAACGCTGCATTTAGCAGTTTGTTTTGAATGAAACAAATTCTGCTTTTCGCTTTCCTGGCACCGTTTTTCCTGAAAGGGTTTACGTTAAAGCTTTAAAAGCAAACGGTTCAAACAGAACCGACAGACGACTGATCATCCAGCTCACTTGGTGATAAATGTCTCTCCAAACAGGACAATGTGCTTGAGGTTTGAGTTTATTTAAGGCAAATTCAACACAAATTGATGGAGTTTCACAGAAACAGAGAACCAAGAAAAATATATTTAGTGAATTCTAAAAAGGACCTCAAAATTTTAACTGATTACTTATCGCCTCTCAGCAGGAAAATGATGTTTGTATTGTAGATTGCTACTTGTATGGGTCATCTCCTCTGGCACAGTATAGAGAGCCAATGGTAATGAATTTAGGGTTTAAAATGGACAGTGAGATTCATAACAACTCAGCTGGATGACTTTTTGTATCGGACATGTATCGGCTCCTATTGGTGGCACATAGTGCAAAGAGAGTCCAGTTTCCTCCTCACTGCACTGGCTGGTTTCACGGCCTGTTTTTGCTAACTTTCCATGCATAAATAGGTACTTCTGTTTTTATATCAGTGTCACTGCCCACAGTGACGTGGTTGTTGGGCAATGCATCCGTTATAAGGCAGTTCAAACAAATCGGTCCTGTACTGACCACAGCTTCTCCTGCTCTACTTTCAAACTCGCATCCAACTTGTGTCCAATCTCCTCCTAATTTAGGAGTTCTCTGAGCCTCTGCCCAGGTGATAGGGGTGGGAATTGAAGTTTTTTTAAACAATATCAATGCCATTATTGATTCTGCCTATCAAACCAATTCCTTAACAATTCCCTTATCAATTCCTGAGTAGTTAAGGGGCAAAAACAAGCTCTGCACCAGGGGTCACTTTGTAAAGCCGAGGGCTACTTAATGGGTATTGAGCCATGTAAAGGGCTACCAGGTTAATAAAATATTTATCTGTAAGCTATAATAGATCAGAATTAAACTAATTTCATGTAGAATAAATATATTTTATAGAAAATTGTAGTTTTTAAATCTATATTTATGCATTTGTGATTAGAAAATGATGGCAAAAGCGTTTTATTTTACTTTATTATAGACTTGTGCTTTTTGGAGAAAAGGCCTATGGGCACCAGGTTGGTGACCCCTGCTCTACACAGTCTTTTGCACCATGAACAACCAAGGTGCAGTTTGTCAGGGGGAATTGGAATTGGGGGTTTACCCCCCTCCTGCTGCTGTTCTTATTGGTCCGATAGAGCAATACCCCGGTTTCTGTCCGACAACCCGCTCCCCGTGGTCAGAGGTGCAACGCAAGCAGGGGAGGGGGGGTGTGATGAGGTGCAACACCATGCAGTCCGGATGGAAGCAGCACCTGGTCTGAACCCGAACCGCTGCAGCGCCTTCACTCCCTCTAAGTCGTCGCAAAGAGTGTGATGTAATTGTATCGTGACGCAAAATTTCGGGAAAACCGGAAACAAGAAAGCTGGAGGTGTTCAATTCCTGTGGTCTGTTGGAACTGGTTCTAAGTCAGAACCGGTTCTCAATTCTCACCCCTACCAGGTGAGTTAACATCATAGATATGTTTATGATTTTGTTAACATTTGTACAGCCTCTCTTCAAAAAATTCTGCCATATCCATCTTCTTTTTTTCCTTTTGTTGGTCGTACACGAACTGCAGTATACCGCCCCCATAATATCTATTGGAAATGCTCCATTTGCGGTGTTTAGGTAGGTACACATCTGCAAACTATTCGTTGATTTCTTTTACCTAATTTTTCTTAAAAAACCTTTAGACAAGAGTAAATTTCTATGTCTGTTATCAGAAAGAAACCCAGCATTTCCCAGCAGTGCTGTGAAACTGAGGGTCCGCATTAAAAGGCCCAATGTGACCACACACAAGGCAGCATTATAATGAATCAGGAGAAATGGTTTCACTGGGCACAGAGCATCTTTATGCTTTCAATTACAGGGTGGTTTGGATGAAAACAGGCCGTCAGCCTCGTGATTTTAGATGTCTCTCGCTTTTCCTCTCCTCCTTTTGGCCAAAATGTTTCATTGCGGCTTTCAGCAACACAATAGACTCTCACCATAAACAGCAGACCCTGATTATGGGGGCAACTCCAGATAATGGATAACACATCTGAAACACATTATAGTCAGAATGCGGTCCTCTTGACGTTATTATGATTTTTTTTCTGCTTAAATTGCTGGTGGTAATCTAATAACAGCAGCAATATCCCATCCTCTGTGGTGGAATATTTAACATGTTTCAAACACTTTGTTTACCAAGAGAGAAAAATGTGTCTTTTCTTGTATTTGTGTTGAAATCAGTTGAGCCAATAATATTGTATTGGGCCACTTCAGAGCAGAGGAAACTCCTCATGACATATTTTGAACTCTTCGTTGTTGGAAACAATTTATTTTCACATGTATAAACTAAAGAATATTGTACATATTTTAAGTTAATTTGAGTCGTATGTTACCCTTCCATTGAGCTCTGCTTTGGTCTCAACAACATCCAGCTAATGCTGTAAACTAGCATTAGCATTAGCTTGTTGCTGTTTGCTATCTGGTCCCTTAGACTTCCTATCACGTGCAGCTAATGATTTCCATTGTGGTCACAGTCGCTTTGGCTTCCTTCCAGTGTTTCAGGTCACCAATGAAAGTCCTGCATGTTGATCTTCTGTCCTTGTTTGCACTGTCAGACCTGTAAGTAACTTTAGCTGAGTGTTGAGAAGGTTGGCAACGGATGGGATGTGTAATTCAACTAAAATGTTACACTCAGTGAAGACGTCTGCAAGGGGGATAGACACCTGCTCTTTGAAGAACTCCCATCGTTATCCGATCTCTATATGAGGTTTCTGGGATCTGACTAAGATCTGGGACCTGGGATCTGATTGCTGTAGCTCATTGAGTCATTGGGCAACGTCTCGCCTGCATAGAGGGTGTTTGGAACAATGGAGGAGTTAAAAGGCAGATCTTTGTTACAGTGCTGAATGAGATCAAACTCCAGATGGGTTAAAGGAGCCTACAATGCTGCCCAGATATTGTTGACATCTTCGGCCCTCTGCTGATAAATCATGATTGGGATACAGGATCAGTTTCACCCATTTTGCAGGATCTTTGTCTTTGAGCTGATTTGCACGCTGATCGTCATCGACTCAAGATGCAACGGTTCAGTCATTAAATGGAAGTCCTTTAAATAGAGGCTGAAAACCACAGGCAAATGGACCAACGCTTTAGTTAAAAAACACAAAAGAAAAAATTTGTTTTTAGCAGTGAAACAGAAAGTTCTGGTTTTATTGACATTTTCCAGAACAACTCAGAATGTACAGTTGGTTTATGAGGGCCTTGTTATAATAAACATCTGCCTGTTTCATGCAAAACATCTGCCTGTTGCTGTTAAAGTCAAGGTCAGTGCGAGTAGTATGAACGAAAGCGAAAACAGTGACGTTCTGGGTTGTAAAAACCACGAGCTCAAATATGCAAAACATTGCAGCGATGCTGAGAAGAAGGTGGTAATAAATAATCCTGTTCTGATTGTTGCTCAACTCGTGTGGATTAGTGCAGCCTTCAAACAGTCCTGATTAAAACGGTGTAAGCCAAAGACATCATCCACACACAGCTGCCTTATCAGCCTTTTATGTGCCATCTGCAGCTTCCCTTTGAGACTAGTCCACCTGTGGCTGAGCTCCACCAACGTGAAATCAAATTAAGACCTGGGGAGGTGTGTTGAAACGCAAAATACCACAACTCCCATGTGAATCCAGCTCTTCATTACAGATAAGACTTATCAATCGTTTTGTTTGGGAATGGAAGGATTTGGTGGGAAACAACCAAAATTGTTGTGAGAACAGCTTCGGTTGATTGCTATGAGGTGATGGGATGAAATATAAGATTATTAGAAACAACTCTAAATTCCAACATTGTGCATTCCCTACAGTCTCCCAGCTGTTCCGATGTTTTCGCGTCAGTTCCTGGAAGCAGTAAAGAGGTATCCCACTCCCTGACTAATGCGTCCCACCTCTGCCCACCCATCTATCTACTCATCCATCCAACATCCCTCTGCAAGCCCCAGCTGCTATTATACACGCCACATTAGCTCGGTTTGAATAACAAGCGTGCAACAATGACCCAGACCTGCTTCTAGAGTTGTGGTTTGAAATGATGAACTGCTGCAACGTTAAATCCCTCAAATCGACGCAATTATGAACCAGAAATCCACACAACTGAGGGTGTTGTGAGGTAAACTGATATTAGCAATGCTGGCATGTTCGTGGCTGATGGGCAGATGTTGATGACCTCACTCTGTGTGCGGCTGCAGCTCATAAATCACCTCCCAACATGCAGACTTACATCTGGACAATCATTCTGTGTCTTGTTCCCTCGTGGATTGACAGTCATTTGCCAAACTGGAAAACAAAAAGCCTGTCGGGTTGTAGAAATTGTCTTTTTTTTCATGAAATCTTTCAAGTTTATCACAAAATTCTCTCCTTTTCTCAGTTATAAAAGTTGAAGCGGAGTTAAAAAGTCTTAATCCAGCCATCATTTCCACATATTTTATCATTTTGCATTATTTATATGTAAATATATTGCAACTTTTAATCTTTTTCCGCCTGCAGCGCAAGACTCGAAGCATGAAAAATATGCCTGACAGCTGCGGAGGAAACATATGCAGCTGATAAGCTTGAGTTAAAACAACTGTCAGACGGAGGTGATCAGAGAATATTTCCACCAGGAAGGACACATCCCGGTTTTTGACGAGCTGCAGGTCTAATTAAGTCACCTCAAACAGGCGCTTCCAAAAACGAGTCAATTTGGGAAATGACACCTGGTTTGGTTTGTCGACAGCAGCTCTCACGTTTCATCAGTAAACAAAGAATGGAAATAAAACACAGTGAGACAAGTGTGTTGGCTCATTATTTCCCATGATATCTGAATTAATTTGCAAAAAGAGGCAATTTTGTTGCCATGACTGATTGAAAATCTCATGTATCAGATGGAAAATGCTGCCACCTAGTGAGCAAATTCAGCTGATGGACCATCTTGTTGACTTGTAGAAGCTCAACGATACAAACACATTATTTATTTGAAGTTAATTTGAATTATTACACAGAATAAGTATAAAATGCAGCAGCTGAAATAGAAATTATAGAGGATTTGAAAGATTTTTGGTAGATTTCTACAAAGGTTGTTGCAGAAAATGCATTAAAATTAGCAGAATTTTCTTTTCAGCGTTTAGGTTTTTTTTTTTTGTTAGAATTTAGTGCAAATGTACAACAATAAATCATTGAAACTCATCAGTAATTTTAGGTTTTTACTTTTTTTGTACAACCTGTCCTATAGTGGAGCACAAACAGTGCACTTCCCTCTGCAGCCACTTGGTGATGCTCTATCATTATGCATCACGCTTCAGTGTTTTGCTCATGACATTTTTGATAATTCACTAAATTAATTAAACGAAAACTTCACTCTCGCAAAGGATGCAGGTGGGTCAATAATAAAATCGATGCAAAACAGTCAATTTTGTTCTCATTAAATCTGCATCAAAAGCAGAAGTTGTAAAGAAAATCTGCTAAACTTTTTCTCAGCTAATGAGCAGATTGTGCAGAACGAGCCCGTTTGACCCCTAATATTTCTGTGCTCAATGCAGTGCAAAATTAAACTAACAGCTCAATTGCAAATCTGTCACAGTTGTTGACTTTTATCACTGCAGAATGTGTGTGCAATGTCTGCAAAGAATCATTTACAGAGCTGAACGACTGCAGCAGCTTCAGTTCTTGGAGTAAGTTAAATTTATTGGATGCATTTAATTAAAAGCTGTTTTAAATGAGGTTTTGAGAAGAAGAAGCTCAAAGTCTCGTCTACGTCACTCAGGTACACAGGGAGGCTGACGTGCAAAAATGAAATGGTTTGATCAGCACAAGCATTCCCCACAAATTGCTGCTGGGAATGTGCTTTTGGTTGCAGAAAATGATTAGCCTTCAAGGCTGAATGAAAGTGTAAGCAAATGCAAAAACACTAAATGAGTCAAGGAGAGCAAACAGCCCAAACCAAACACACGCTCTCCATCCACTCCAGGATGAGTGATCTAAAGGTTTATTAGGAGAAGTGTCTGTTTCCACTAACGAGAGAGAAAATTGGTACCTTGAAAGCAAACAGAGGTTTTACGTTTTGCCTAAATGAGTAATCAGGGGCATTGAAGAAGCTTTACTTTTTATTCAAAGGGCTTTTAGTGGCAGTTTAAATCATTTGAGAAACATTTTCTAGACAGAAAAACATCCTACTAAAAGTTGTTTGAGGACAGGACTCGGCATCAAGCTGTCGAACTCGGTTTATTTTATTTCAAGGCAGGTTAAAAGATCTGTGCAATCACAAAAGTTTGAAGGTTACGCACTAGCATGTTCATAAGCACGGTCTCATTATGTTCAAGCTCCATCGCTGATGAATGGGGAAAAATAAAGTAGAAATCTGGGAGGCTCATTGATGCTTTCCGGGATTCGACTCCCCCTAATGAGATCATCCTGTGGCGTAAACACATACAGGACACACAGAAGCTTTGTTGGTTTCTTTCTGCACAATAAACAAGAAAAAACATTTGAAAGCTGAGAGAATTAATGCAACTAATGCTCCAATTACTGCCTAATTGTGTTATGTTGTGTTGTAGTTTTTTAATTACGTGCAGCAAAAACTTTTTTGTGAGGATAGAAACACTGGAGGTCTGTGGAAGTCTCAGTTATCGTCTCAACCATCACAACTTTTCTTATTTCCATTTTCATCCTAATTGGTACGTAGGAATTAAGGTTGGTGGAAATTAAATTAAATGTGAAGCAAATCCCCCAGCTTCTATAAAATTCATTGGTGGAAACTAAACGTAAAAACAAATTAAAATCTTGTTTGGTGTCTGATAAGTTTGTAAAAAGTTATTGCCATTTTTGTGTTTGCTAATGATTTGCTGTGGCAGCCATCTTGAATTGGATTGACTTCAAAAGTTAATTATTTGTAGGTAAACATTCATTAAGTATATCTGAAAAGTTTCATTATAATCTGTCCAATGGTTCAATAGGTATAATAAACAAACAAGCACACAGACATATTCCAGGCTTGAAAGTAGACATTAATTTATTAGATAGCAATAAAAACATAAAAACGTAGCAAGCAATAACAGAAGTGTTTGAATATACAGGAGGCTAACAGAGTAATGACCTGGAAACCGATTCTCAGGATGGTCTGAGGTCTTTTTGAACAGCTTGAAACAGTTGGATCAGAGTGTCGGTCCACAGCTCTCTCTGATGCCGGTTGGTGATTTGTGCCAAGGTCTGGGAGGTATAAACTAAAGTCAGCACTGTCCTCTCAAAGTCCTGCCAGCTGAGAGGCTTCTGCCGCTGGACGAGATCAGCCGTCAGCCGGCGGACGTCGGAGAGCGTCTTTGGCAGAATGTCCTCACAGATAACTTCCAGCTTTTTCACACTTCGTAGGGAGGCCAGCTCCTGATCTGGGATCAGCAGGGGGGCGTCCTCACCTCGGATCTGCATTCCAGCCAGCAGAATCTGGAAGATAAAAGCACCACTGGATTGATCAAAACCTTTCACCTATATGTGTGTGAGAGGAGATAAATCAACAATTCTTCTAAAAGCGTCAGGAAGCCATTGGATTAGCACATGCTTTACATTTTTGCTAATACAAAGCAGTAAATGTCCACACAGATGTGAAAAGGTCATCCTCAGGGTGCAGATTCCTCACAACAAGCATCCTAAAGCTAAACTGACCTCAAAGAGTAAACCGACGTCCTCCTCCGAGCGCTGGAATGTTGGGTTGATCAGCGAAGACGCACCACGCTTTATCCTAAGCGCAGATGGATACAGAGCTGCAACACACCAGAACAGGAAATTGAATGAGACAAACTCCTTTGCATTTAAGAAATCAGGCACCACATTATCCACCGTGGCGAGCGTGTGTGTGGGCCAAAGGTTGAGCAAAGACAGATTCATTACAGCTCAAATATTCTGCGGGTGGCAGGGAATCCAGCTCCAGCTGTGAAGAGGGTAATTGGGCTTTAACCTGATCCACTGTTGCTCCTGAAGCAGCAGATGATGCTGCAAACAGGGGCGGGATTCCTACTTTTCTTACAAAACAGATCAGGGACCCAGCAATCTGATGTGAACAGATATGGGTGGAATTAAACAGCTGCTGCCTCATTCTCATGATAAAAAGCAGGGCAATCTATTTAAAAGGGGTAGAAATCTGTCACTTAACTGGAGATGTTTGCAGTTTGGTTGCTACCTAGTTTATCATGTCAACTGTAGCCTGATCTAGCAGGACGCACAATGACACTCAGACTATAAAACTGCTTTAAATCGACTTAAAATTACACATAAATGTACCATCATCCATTTCTAAGAGCTCTACCTCTTAAACATGGTTAGTACGTTCCTCCAATAAAAGTGCTTTATCCGTAAATATGAATAGAAACTACGCACCCAAATTTGCATAGGAAGTTAAATCAATTTTTTAAATAGCCCCCTAGTGGCTGGTTCTAGTCCAACATTTAAGTCCCGCCCCTTCAATATAAAAAACAGGAGCTTTTTCTTCATTTATTAAAAAAAATTACACCTCAGATGTTTCTTTTTCAGGTGTTTCTTCATTTTATCTTTCAACAAAGGAAGGTTTAGACATGCATCCTGACTGTCAGTGTTTCATAACTGAAATTATCACGCACAATCTGCCCTCTAGTGGATGATCTAAGTACTACAGGTGGCAAGCACCTATTTTAAAATTAATATTTTATGTAAATGTAAGCAGAAATGTGGAATGTGCAAAAAAAAAAGAAGATAAAAAATAAAAACATGTGTTTAACTTTTTGAAATATATTTATTTTATGTGGAACATAATGTATATTTCACCTGGTGAAATGATCATGAACAAACTTGAAAAATTGCAGAGAGAATTTTCTTCCATAGTGTCACACTCTTTACCATTGCTGCTCACGCCCATAAAATATATTAAAACACATTTATATGACTGAGTTCCTTCAGAAATAATGCTTTTTCCCATTACCTCACATATTCTATTGCTGCTTGGCTCGGCGTGCAACACATTAATGAGGTGTACCGTGGAATATAAACACTCCACTTCATCTGAATTTGGATGCATCCCCTTTCCACCGTACAACAGCATCTATGGATAGCTGCCTCTCCAGTTCTGCAGTAATGATCAGCTTGGCTGCCTGCAGCCTCGCCAGCTAGACACGTTCAGCATTATTGCATTTCTGAAGCCAGCCAAAGCCTCATGCACCGGTTGATCTCCCCCTCCACCTGCCTCCAGCTTGGCTGACTTCCATTCAGCTTCAACAATACAGCCAGCATTCAGAATGTACAGAAAATTGTTATCCCTGTGTACCAGTGCTGGATGATGATTTTCCATAATGGAGGTACATTATGTGTAATCTGCAGCTTATTATCTCAAAGCGCTCACCAGCCAAATGTGTCTCAACCAGACAGGGCCGTAAGCAGGATTTATAGAGTACCGAGGTAAAGAGCCCCCCTGCAAATATGCCAGATACAACTTGTGTGTCTGTGTTAAAGACTATTAAAAGGTACAAGATTGAGTATTATGATAAGTATTTTCATCGAATACCTGCCACATTAAAACATGTCTTCTGTCCTCTGGTGGAGAATCTACAGGTGGAAGATTCCAGTTATATATTTTTATTATTGTTTTGTAATTTTATAATAAAATGAATGCATGTTTATATAGTTGTTTATATACTTTTTGTAGGATTGATAGGGGTTATTTCCTGAATACAAGCAGCTTTAATGAGCTTTTATATGGTGGCCTTTAGAGGTAAGGTGAGGAGCTCAGTCATCCGGGGGCAGCTCAGAGTAGGTGTGTGAAGTGTCTTGCTCAAGGACACTACGGCAAAGTAACCCAGCCGGAGTTGGGATTTAACTGGTGACCCTCCGGTTGCCAGACAGCCACTCTACCTACTGAGCTAGGTGGCCCGGGGGCCAGATGCGGCCCACGACCCACATATTTCTGACCCACCAGCCATATACGGACTTTTTTTGCACCCCTAAATAATAACTTTTAACCATCTAATGTTAGTTGCTGGCATTTATATTTCAAATATGACAAACTACTGCTTTCACAGTAGCAACATGATTGTATCTGTACAGTTTAAACATTCAATCAGCTCTCTGTCGTTGTGTAATCAAATCTACCGCAGATACACCCCTCCCCCGGTCCGTGGAGTCTCCACGGAGTGTCATGTGACTCCTCCTGGTTCGTAATTGAATGCTCCTGTAAAAAACTACAAACATTGTCTTTAAATATTTCAAATTTTAGTGTATAATTACAGCAATATAACAGAAATTCAGCTACATTTGCTAACTTCAATGAGTTTCAAAATTAGCCGTTAGCGCTTAGCCGTTTTGCAACAGACCTGAAATTTAGTGTGGATCCCTAAAACACTTGAAGATTGACTTTTAAATAAATGACAGACAGGATGTTGTTCTAAATGCATCTCACTCAATTAGTAAGTGACTCCTGGATGTATGAGCAGCAGCTTGTTGTGTACCGATTAGACACTGTAGCTTCAACGGTGCATTGCTGATGCAAACGGAACAACACCTTTGGGGAAAGAGTGCTCATTGGAACATGGATTATATTGTTAAAAGCTGCAGGGAAATGACAGGCAGCCCGGTGCTGTTTACATTTAAAATTAATAACCTGTAATTTACATAAAAATGTGCCTACCACTGTGTCATTGTTAGCTGAAATACAACGGTCCTTTGGGACACAAGAACATTAGTGTTTGTTGCAGGAACAGCAGTTTGGAATTAAAAAGTTGCCATTGTTTTTATGTGGTTAAAGCTGGAGGTTTAGTATGAATAATGACATAAATAACTTTACAGTTTGGGTTTAGTTCATTATTAGTGTTGGATCCTGTTTATAAACTCCCATCCAGACCCGCAGAAAGACAAACTGTACCAACCTCATAACCTACTTGGCAAACACATTTCAAGTCTAAAGGGATGAGACGAAACACAAAGCATCCAGTGGCAGTGAGACCCTCGTCTTTCAAGCCTCAGCAGGCATCCGCTTTATACACGCCTTCACAGATGCAGCCAGAAAAGAAAATTAGCACAATATCATGTATCATTTCCTGGGCGTAACACCTTCTCCATCAAAGAGGGTCCTCCATGATTTAAATCAACACGAAACCTCTCCGACCGGAGTTCTGACTCCAGTAAAACAGATCAACCCTTAATGGAGCAACAGATGGTTTAACAAAGCGGTTTGGGTCCACACAATCTGTCATTCATCCAACATCTTCTGCTGTTTAGAGATGGTCACTGAATGGTTTATTTTGAATGAATAATACACATAAACAAGGTCCAGCATCTCCCAAAATGTTATTGAAAGGACAGAAAAGATGACTTTTTGGCCCTTTTTGGCTAAAATTAGGGTTAAATTAAAAATGCCAACGGGTCAAGCAAAGCATTATTTTAAATGACATTATGTGGGCTAAATGAGGGCAACAATTGCCTGACTTGAAATAGCCATAAAAAGAGCGCCTCTAGATGCCAAGTGTTTGGGGGGTAGGTTGAAAACAATGTCAAAAGCATTAAAATGAGGCACATAACTCAAACAGCCCCAATACAGGAACACATGACAAGGATTGTGACTCATTTCCTGCAAAACTTGAATAGTAAAACACAAACACAGGTGGACAACTACAAACAGAACTGGACTTATTTTCACTGTCGTGCACAGAGAACTGTTTGGACTTGAATGAAAACCAAAGAAATTCATTCACTTCCATCACGGCCAATCCTCTCCCCCTCACTCACTGTAAACAGTCAAGATATTGAAAATGTTCACTCATACAAACACCTCGCCTTCATAATTGCTCATAAACTCACATTCCAACTCAACACCGAACACATGGCATTTAAAAGTATGCAAAACAGATCTTTTCTTTATCTGATTGAATAAATCATAACAACTGATATGATTATGGTTAAATTCTTCTTGATTAACTTGGTGAAGTCAACTTGGACAAACTGTATGTCTGCATATTTATGCAAGATGACAGCCAAGAATTTGGAGTGCCATTGTCTCACTAGAATAAACAACAAATTCTACAAAAATATGAGAAATCTAGGGTGCTTTTACACCAGGTTGGTCAAACAGATCTGTTTGGGCGTGGACTGGTTTGATTCACTTTCTTGTTGCATTTTTGATATAGACCAAACCACCTGGATGATGTACCGATGTGAGCTGAATATCAGGGGGAAAGTAGAAAACCTGGGCTAGAAATCCATCTGAAACATACAACTTTGTTTTTTAAAGAGTTAAACACCTGCCTTGGTGTGAAAGTGCCAGTAAATGAATTTAGACCCACATACTAGACCATGTTAGACCAATTTAGACCATATATATACTATTATATATAGTTTTATTATATTGCAAATAATAATTGCACTGCATGACTGTGAACTGAATTTCTTCAATTTCTAACATTTAATTTTAATCAGATAGTTTTAACTCACATTCTCCTGTCAGGTCCTGCAGCTAAAGATGAGCAGGAGATCAGCCACTTGACATTATGGTCCTTAGTAAATGTTTTGATTATGAGCGTCTCTGCTCTACATGATCAGTTTGTAGGACAGTATTTAGTGAACAAAAAATTAACTAAACTAGTGAAATAAAGCTCTGTAGTGAAAAAAAAAGTGAAATATTTAATTAGCATCTACACTGGGAGCTGGTAAATTACTAAAAATGCCAGAAAAAGTTGCTTTATTCTTTATTTTAATGGTCGTCGCAAGCCAAGTAAAAACACTGATCCCCCTTTTAATGAAAGCATGAATTATTTCTAGTCAATAAGTGCATTTTTTTGAGAGTTTTATTTTTAATTTCAAACTAGGGATCTGTTATTGATTTATTTTCCACTGGAGTCAAAGAAAAACGCTCAGGAAAACCAATGGGAGGTAAGTATGGTTGGTTTAGCAGTTAGCATTGAATATCTGTTTGCAGAATGTGCAATTTAACGGCGACTAGGCTACTCGTGCAACAACATTCTGGATTTTTACTCTGCAGCAGCTGAAGGTGCACAGGTGTAAATTTAGCCTCATGATGATTCAAAGCATTACAATATTGGATTCCATGAATAAGTAATGCACGTTTTTATGTCTGGTAATTCACACGGCACCATGCGCAGCTTAAATTTCACAAGAAGAATTCAGACATAAAAGTAATTTATTATCCTGCATTGTAAACAGAGTTGTTTTATGGGACGGCTGGTGGCTGGCAGACAAATTACAGGTGCTAAGTGGTGCAGAAAAACAAAAAGGTAAGAAGACAAGGGAGCCATTACAATGGAATCAAAACAAAACCATTTCAGAGCTGATTGAGTGCAAATATCTTCACTTATCTGGCTTCTCTTTCTCATGAACTGGCAACATGATGCTAAATAAACCAGAATTTAAGACAAATAAACTATTAATAAGTGATTTTACATTAAATCAATGCAGAGAAATAAACATTAAAAAGGTAATTGATCTATTTCAGCTTGTTTATCTTAGAATTTTATTCTTTTCCCACCACTCCTCCCAAGATCATCCTTTCATCATGTTCTCCCTCCTTCCTCCGCTGCTCTGAACAATCAATGTTTGGATGGGCAGACTTCCCCGTGTGTCATTACAGAGGCAGAGCGCTCGTAATCTCCTGCAAACTGCTTGCAAGGAGACGAGGAAACAACAAAGGTCCATTAATTAGCTAGGCTAAACTGTGCTCCTGGCTGGAGGGATTTCAAGAAAAAACAAGACAAAGGAACAAACAAACAAAAACATGAAAAAAATGCTGTTTGGATCCCTGTGGCAGACAGCAGAGATGGGTGAAAAGGACACAGGAAGGGGAATGGAATCCTCACAGCAGCAGCAGCCCATCTTCTGCATTTCAATTCACCCTGAAATTAGCGTTAAACTCCAGCTAAGTGACAACTTTCATGTGACTCGGTTACAAAATCCAGCATTTACAAGCTAAACACAGACTTCTACATCAACACCCCCAGAGTCTGAGAGGCTAAAGTCTGGCGCCGTTACAGGGACTCGTGGAAGAATGTGACAGAATAAGCAACATTTTAGGTCCATCAAAATTATCAAACCCCCTCATTATTTTTGCTTGTTTTGGCACCCCCTGGTGTCCGTTTTAAATCACTGCGTAAAAACGTTAAAACCATTGTTTCTGCTCAGAAACACCTCAATTTAATTGTTGAAATGTCTCCTCAGCCTTCATTGCTTTCTACTGGAGCGGTTATTTACTCCTCCAAAGAAATCATCTGTGTTCAAGCAGGAATAGAGCGAAAAAAAGCAGGAATCATGAGCTAAAGACAATCCGGCGCTAGCATAACAGCTAGCACTTTGGGTTAGTCTAACCCTCATGAGATACATGACATTGTGAGACTTCAGGGCACCAAGCCAGAGAATGAGAAGTTGCAAACATGGTATTCTGGATCTAAGCACCAGATGGGGCTAAGTGACTTTTCATTAACCTCGTAAAGGGTCATACTGTATTAGCACATACTGGCTTAAGAAAAAGATTTAAAAACATGAAAAAGTTGCAAAGTATGCCTTTAAATCAAATAACAGGTTATGACCAGATTTATTTCAGTTTTGTGATAATTTTGGTCAAAATCCAAGAAAATCAAGAACATTCTTGATGGTTTTGTTGCACAATTTTACTTTATTCTAGTATGACCTTTATTTTCCACTCTATCACCATGTTGATGTTGTGCTTTTTAGACCAATCTTTTGCATCTAAAGTTAAATCATAAATTTTCCTCATGTGCAATGTGTGTCAAAAATAGAAATCAGCACCCACAAGCATCATTATGGTTGATCTAATGTGAAAGACCATGTGCACCGACTTTTGGAAACTTGTGTCCAGCTGTTTATGAAGGGTTTTAGGATTTTCTGGTATCAACTAGTTCAATCTCCTGCCAAACATTTATTTGGTATATTACCAAAGAAAATTTAAACAAATTTACCACAATTTCACCATGTAAAGGGTAATTTATGTATAGTTTCTGAACTTTTTTCCACTTTTGGGACTTTTTAATGCAAGGCAGCTCTATTTTTCAACTAAAGTAACTTATATATGGTAAAATTATGTATCCCAGAATGCTATATAAAGGAATTGGAATCTGTAATATCAAGGTATAAAAACTTTTAAGTACTTTTTGATTCTCCTATATTACTTTAAAACATGGTATGCTCAAATTTCTGCTAAAGTTTTGAAATAATTAATGTTAAATAATTTTAATTTTAATTTGCTAAAAAGGTTAAGCTGTGGGAAACAAAATGATTTTTCAGTTAAAAGCTCAAAAAAAGTTTTTTTAATTCTCGCCTGTAGCTGGTTAAGCATCACGTGTGTTGAAGGATTTCAGGCTATGTGAGCATGGAGACAGGAATTTCCTCCCTGAGTGGATCCAGTAACAACAGGCCACTGGCTTTTCACTGGAAATGAATCTGTCAAGTGTTCTCAAATAGAAGATAAGCACATTCTTTCACAGCAGCACATAAAACGGCTCCACTTATAGTTTATTTCTATTTTCCTCATGAGTTTGATTCGTTTAGAAATGATCTGCTGAAGATGGTGAAACCTGACAGACGAGAATCATTTGATCTAAAGATTTCATTAGTGAGTCCTCCTACCTCTCCTGTGTTGCTGAGCAGCTGCCTGGAGGCTGGACAGGTAAACAACAGAGAGTAAAACCCAAAACTGCATGATGATGATGATGATCCTCACACTGGTCTTCTCACACAATCTTCTTGTCAAGCTCATGGAATGTAAATGATCACAGCAAAGAATCTCATCTTTAACATGCAGGAAAAATTTCCTCCTCCCTCCAGCATCAAACACTCCCTCTTTTCTGTCTTTCTCTCTGTGTGTGTGTGTGTGTGTGTCTGTCTGTCTTTGCATCAGAGTGGGGACCATAGAAAGTTATATATCTTTGGAGTGAGGACATTTTGCAAAGTGAGGACATTGCAGAATCAGTCAGCAGGGTTGTCACACAAGCTGTCAAGAAGTACTCTTTGAATAAATATCCATTTAGTTTTCTCCCTGACAACTCCACGATCCACTTAGAGCTTCTGGGTCAACAAAATTTTGCGCCCCAAGGCTCTCCTATACTTTGTATTGAAGGGGATTCCAGTGTGCATGCGCCAGGTATTGTGTAGGTCTATGGTAAAAAAAAATGTTGTCCCCCAGAGAACCATGAAGTACATCACACAACCTTTCAGTCATGGTAAAAAAGTGAGACAACATTTTTAAACTACATTTATATGCCGATTATACACAGCACTTATAGTATTATAGCAACCCTGAAAGGCCTTCTAACTGTTTGCTGAAAGCTCATCATGTTTCTCTTTGCAAGGACGACACCCATGTACTCCCATGGCTTTTCTGCGAGCTGCTGAGGGCTTTCTCTCTGCAGAACATCAGTCTCAAGATGAGCTCATTCTGTTGGCCCTTTAGAATCCCAAAAACTCTGCTCTGTACGCTCATTCTAACAGAGCTGACGTGTTCCTAGTTGTAATGATACATTGTCCCTCAGCTTGTCATCAATGGTCAAATGAATGATGTTGTCTTTAATCTTGAATGGGTGAAATGAATTCAACTCTGTGATTTATCAAGTTAACTAAGTCTGAAGTATTAAGGATTTATTTGAGTTTAAACCATAAGTTTAATTTATACTTGTATCAAGTGTCTTGAGGAGGAGTGAGTGGGATGTTCTTCTTATAAGGTGTAACACCTCTGGGCAGTTACAGGCTTTGATGGTCTGGCTTCATAGTATAAAGAAGTCAGACACAGAAGCATTAATCAGTCTCAGTCAGAGTCGACTCTGGGAGGTTACTCCTCAGAAGAAGCTCCTGCCTCCACGCATCGACAGGACTCCAGTCCTGAAGTAGGGTTAGTTCAGAGTTCTTGTAGTAATGTCAAATTCTCCTCCTCAGAAGAGTCGCTCCGCGAGGCCAACGACAAACCTCCTCTGATGCACCACATCTCAGAGACAGAACTTAACATCTTTTTGCCATCCAGAACTTTATTTAATTCTAGAAACCATCATTTTTGAAACTAGCTCAGTTTTATCAAAGTTTGCCAGAGACCTGAGTGAGATCAGACATCCTCACTTCCCCTCACTGAGAGCCAAGGTGAATCTCTACAGATGAGTCTGCCACATGCCAGCGTGACTTCTGAGGTTACCTGAGCTACCGAAGTTCCCATCGAAAGCCCTGGGAATGACCCCCTTGGGCCTTCAAGGCTAGACTTCAACAATGGGCCTCGATCTACTGGAAGCCAGAACTTGGATGAGTATTCACTTGGCTATGTTAATAGAATCAGTGTTGGGCAAGTTACTTCAAAACTGTAATGCATTATTTATTACTTGTTACTGTCATTTTAAAGTAATCCCTTACATTACAATATTACTGTTTTTTAAATGTAAGGCATTACACTACTTTTGCATTACTTTTAGTTACTCTCATCAAAATAACTGTAAATATGGGTTTGACATCTAATGAGCTCATTCCACAGTGGAAGGTCATGTGATGGATACATGCAGAGATATCCATCCATCTGTATATTAACCCATTCATCCATCCATCATTTATCATCCATCCATCCATCCATCCATCATTTATTCATCCATCATTTATCATCCATCCATCATTTATCATCCATCCATCCATCCATCATTTATTCATCCATCATTTATCATCCATCTATCATTTATTCATCCATCATTTATCATCCATCCTTATTCATCCATCCATCTTTATCCATCTATCCATCCTTCCATCCATCCATCTTTATCCATCTATCCATCCATCTTTATCCATCCGTCCATTCATCCATCCATCCATCTAACCGTGCATTTAGCTTGTGCACATAGGGAGTTCCTGTGTGCTTCGATCTCCAGTCCTCCACCTGTCTGCTCCTCCTCCCTCCTGCAGCAGACGCTGCATGACGCGCGCTTTCCCCTGCTCGGTGCGCGAGAGAGCGAGCTCTCCAACTTCTGATGTTATTAATCTAGTCTGTTAGAGCGACTTTATCAGGAAACTTCTCAGTTCGCTTCAGTTTCTGAGCAGCGCGCTGCTGGCTTTGGTAACTGTGAGCGCGCAGGACTTGTGCGCGCTCCTCCGACGCAGTTCGGAACCACGCATGAGTTTGCTGCGTGGCCCAGACAGAACCGGACTCCTCTCTGCTCTGTCTGACTACAGGAAGTGAAACATTTGGTGCTGAGTGACGTTTCTCCTCTGGAAAACCACCACTTCAATCCGGGTTAAACATGCACTGTAATGCGCGCATTACTGACATTGTACCGAGTAAAATATTACCGATTTTTTTCTGTAATGCCTTAACATTACTGCGTTACCGCAAAAAGCAATGCATTACAGTAATTAATTACTTTTGTAACTCGTTACTCCCAACACAGAATAGAATTGGCATGATAATTGTTAATTATTCATAAATAACTAATGGATTAGCCATAGTGCACGATAAGTTAACCCAAGCCTGGTTTAATTAGATTAATAACCAAACTTTACATCTCTGCTCCTCAAGAAACCCTGAATTAAATCTCTTATGAGCCTCTTAGCTCTTATCTGTGTTTTGTGTGTCATTGTGTGTTGTGTTAATTATTTAGTATAGTAATAAAGCTTATTTTTATATGAAGTACAGTACTTTATTAATGAAGGAAGTTTCTTGAACCTCAAAAGAATCTATTGTCTGTCCCAATCACATTTTAAAGCCAAAGAAATCAATATTCATAATTTGATGAGTATTAGGATTTTGTTTGCACACTCTAGTATCTGATTCAACACTTATTAAATTTATTGTACTACAGTATAATGAATAGTTTAGTTTATTTTTCATGGTTTCTGTAGACTGGTGGGACAACGCCCCCTATTAACGGGTCGCCACTGTTCTCAAGACATTTTACTTCTTTTTGGACACAGTCACCATGTTTCCAGTGATTTGTTTCTGATCAAATTTCAAATCTTCCAAAGAATTGTGCAATTATTAAAAGTTTGGCTCTGTTTAGGCATGAGTTCAGCTTTTCAGTAGGTTTTAGCTATTTCCAGCTACTGCAATTAAACAGTGTTTCTGCAAGAAGTGCAAGTTTTTTCAGAGCTGCTTATCGAGGGCAGAGGATGGAGCAGCGCGCAGGGCAGCAGGTGGAGTGAAGGAAAGGAGGTATGAAAAGCCGTTTTAGTCCAATTTAAATAAATAAATACCGTTATTAGGAAACAATCAATAAATAGTCCATGAAATAAATAAATCTCCCCCTTAAATAAATGTTAAAAATGCTGTTACTGATAAATAATTAGTAAATACTCTAGGATGATTTTTTTTTTTTAAAGTTGAATGCAAGGACACTAGACAGGTTTTTGATGGGGCTAACACAAAAACACAAAGAAGACCTGGAGCAACAAACAGGCTCACACCAGTCATTGAGAAGATGAGAGGATAAATATTTATTTGTAAAAATAAACCTTCACATTTTTATTTTCATTTTCTCAGGGAGTTTTTCCATTTTTTAAAACCTATTTTGCAAAGAGGCATTTTATGATATTGAGCTGTAAAAGTGGTTAGTGTTTTGTTGGTTGAAGTTTATTTTATTATTGTAGTTACTTTTACTTGATCACATTTCTCAGAAGGTTTGAGATGTGAAATAAACTGTGATGGAGTTCAAAAATGAGATTTGTCTGTTTGGAGTGTGTGTGTGTGTGTGTGTGTGTGTGTGTGTGTGTGTGTGTGTGTGTGTGTGTGTGTGTGTGTGTGTGTGTGTGTTCTCCTTTCAGGCCAGACAGTCTGAACTCCCATCTGGAAATTGTTAGGATTTAGGAGAATGTTGGCCGTCCTGGCTGGACTTTTCCCACCACCACTGGAACACTGCTGGGCTGGTTCAGATTCTGGGTGACATTTATAAACAACTGGTTGCAGGTGAAATCAGAACTGGACTGCCTGACGGTCAGGCTCATTGGTTCTTGGCCTGCTGGGTTTAACTTTTGTTGTTTTAAATCAATTTTGTTTCCAGACAACACAAAACCTAACAGTTCAATTGTTTA
>SSNR01000021.1:2868781-2936512 GCA_006937965.1 Callopanchax toddi | reverse complement strand
CCAACAACATGCTCTTTGCCCCACTGTTTGTTTGGATCTAGTCACAGACAGCCTATGGGCCCCTGTACACCTTAATCCTCCATTTATCATCCTCTCACCTCCTTCTGGGGTGGGGGCTGTTGACAGAAGTAGTGTTGGCGTGCGTGAACACCCGTATGGGCGCACACCAGAACAGGAAGTGCAGATTAAAACGAGCAACTGGCTCGTCCCGGTCTGGACCAAAGTTATCACCAGCCTACCGTTGCCCAATTGTTCTTCTGCCCAGCAGCACCTGTCAGTGATCAACTGGATACTCGCGGTAGCCTGTGTATGCCTAAGGTGCATTTAAAGACGGCTCGGAAAAATCAGTTTCTGCAAATTAACGAATTATAGTGCGGGGGACAGAAGGCACTGTCACAGGAAGTGCGGGGGACATGTCCCACGCGTACCCCGCGTCGGTTACGCCCATGCCTGAATGTCTCCGCGAGCTGACTCGAGCACGGTGAAGCAGGAAGGTAAAAACAACAAACCAGAGAGAGGAAGATGATTATGAAGCAGACAGGTCAAACCCCCCACGGCCAATGGTGTGGCGACGGAGGACCGCTGCCATGTTGTTCCCGTACCCCGGACAGGACAGTGGAGGCTCCCTGCTCTCCACGCACTCTCCTCTGGCTCAGTGACTCCCAGCGGCGGCTTGGCTGACACACAGACCCGAGGCCGAACCAGCCGGCATCATCCCGCAGCTACGCCTGGGTTAATCTCTTCTACACCGACCTGATAATCAAAGCCTTCCTCTACAACACCTCACAGGTAAATAAATCCGTGGAATCGATTACGCATGAAAAGCTGACACCGGACCGGAGTAGCCTACACCCATGGGCTAGCTGCTATCCTAGCCGCGATGTTTCGCGCCAGCCAAACGAGACCGAAAGTCCATCAGATCTTCGTCGGTCTACAAAGGGCCCGGGGGTTTTGCTCACCAGCAGACCCTAAAGTCTCATCAGGTTCGCGCTGAATTACATGGTTCGTTTTATTCTGCTCTCTCACACCTGAAATGCACACCTGTATGCTCGGACAGCTGAGAGAGAAAGATAGACTGTTTATGAACTTATAATATTTATACATTCAAAAGAAATGTAAAAACAACAACTTGTCTGACAGATTAGCTGAAAAGCTCCTGTTCAGGTGTGAGATGATTTATGACAGTAAAATTGAAACTTTCAACTGTAGCCTCCTACTGCCCCCTACTGGTTAAAAGTCGCTCAGTATTGCTTTAAAAGTTAAATTGTTTTCATTGATAATTTAGGCTTTAAACCCTGATTAGTCAAATCCATCTTTTAAATCTTAAATATATCTATTTATGAATTAATAAGGTTATTCTAATAATATACTTTCCTTTACATAAATGATGAAATGGTTATGTTCTGTGTTTAATCTCTTGGGTTTACAATGACAAGTATATTAACTTTAATTCATTTTATTACATTAAACTTTATAAGGATTTTCTTCTTCAGAAGGCTGGAGAATGTTATCTTGTTAACGCCCCTTTTACATCTGTCTCATTTTAATTGGCTACCTTAAAGATAACTAAGTTTCCCAAAAGTAAATGCAGTTCCTGACACGTCAGTCTAAGAAAACCCAGCCTGACGCGGCCTGCTGAACTGAGGGACGCCTGCTTGCGTGGGTGTCTCTCTCCCTATCACCTGCCGGTTCTGAGAGAGTTTACAAACTCTTCTCTTCCTCCTGGACGAGAGATGCCTTCTCTCTCGAGCCTGTAACCTGGGCCGGACGCTAACCATGGCTCCATCATGTCGAGAGCGGTTCCCTTACTGATCGAGGATCCTGTTCCGCGGGCCCAAGGCGACTCCGTCTCCGAGGATGATTGTCTCTGCTTCAGATTATTAAAGGCATTATTCCCTGAAATACAACCAAAAGAACCTAAAGTTTACTTTCAATGAATATTATCCATTTAAAAAGGTTAATGTTAAAGTTTATGACTTATCACATAATCTTTAAAATTAGTGTAATATTTCATTGAAAAGGGTGTAGAGTTTACATTCTCTACAGAGCGTATGGCTTTATCAGTTCAGTAACATAAAGAGGAGCTTGACCATGTAGAGACCTCAGAATAGGAGTGATGTGATCTTTTCTGTTTGCTCCAGTGAGGAGCCTCGCTGCAGAGTTCTGGACCAACTGAAGGCCATAAAGGGCTTTTTGGTTCAAACGTGAAAAGTGTGTTCCAGTCATCTATGTAGACGGGAGGAGATAAAAGCATGAAGAACCATTTCCAGTTCAGGTTTTGATACCAACCTTCTCAGTTTGGAAATATTTCTCAGATGATAAAAACAGTTTCTGACCAGCTGTTTGGAGTGAGCTTCAAGAGACATTGATTGGTCGAAAATACCCAGATTCCAGGTAAACACTGATGCCAGGAAGTAGAGCAGTAATGTTCTCATAAGAAAATCAGCTGAATTATAGTCGTTCATGTGGCGACCATCTTGTTTTAGAACTCAGTCACCTACAACCGCACCTGATTTAAACTGCCCACTCCCTTTCAAGCAAACTGCACTATTGCTCATTATTGATTAACGACTATACATGTGTATATATAGTCTGACCACGGTCCACTGAAATGACTCATTCATAGGGGCGGGATCAGCCGTTGTCAATCAAACCGTCTTCACATGCTATTGGATAGTGCTAGGACCAATCAGAGCCGTTTAGCAACAACCTGAACCAGCTGGTAGATTACATTTTTACTGTGTCCCGTAGGCAAAGCAGCCAATAAATCCCCTTTCAAAATAAAATTCTTAAGTTCCTCTATCTGTTCATGTCTTAGAGAAAAGCCCAAATCTAAATCGTCCAAAGTTGATAATAAAGACGTTTCAAACAAAAGCGGTTCGCAAGCTGCCACCATGTTTAAATTCAGAGTCGGAGTGCTGATGTCATCGACTAATCCCACCCACCAAACCATTAGAGCATTGTTATTGGCCCGGTATGAGACTGACTGGACCAATCAGTGGGCTGCTGAAGTTCCAATGAAGTGTGTCTAGACCAAAGTCTGCAGAGCAGAACTGACGGTCTAGTACACAAGGATAGGGAATGACCTGTCCCCATGGTAAAAGTGTGAACATTTTATTATTCGCATGCTAACAGGCAAAGTTAGCTTTAACATGTCAGCATGCTAATGCTAATGTTAGCATTAGCATGCAAACATGCTAACATGAAATACTATTACAAGCATGTTAGCTCATTAATGCTATTTGCCCTCAAGGAGGTTTTATGGATTGGATCAGGTCCTGTTTCATCTTCTGGTTCTGATCCTGGTTCTGGTGTGATTCTGGCCATGGTCCTGGTTCTGGTACTGGTCCTGGTTCTGGTTCTTGTCCCAATTCTAGTTCTGGTACCTGTTTCTGCTTCCAGCTCAAACTGAAATGTAGCATCAGAATGCTCGCTTCTAGATTTTGCCTGGTGACAGATGTCACAGCTGCAGTTAATGGGGCTAAAATGGTTCTTTAGCAAGTAGTCAGTAGTCCAGAATTTCATGCATGTCCTATGTTTCATGTCCAAATAATGACGAGTTGATTCCAGATGACCTCAGAGAGACAGAGTTCAGCTGTCCATGTCCTCCTGGGTGACCCGTTGACCTGAGATAGGATCAGAACGTTGATCAAGACTCTGACAGTTTTTATCAGGAGGAAACTTACAGAAGTGAGTTTTGATGTTTCACTGTGAATCCTCCTGATAAAGTCAGAGTCACTGTTTTACATCATCATGGTGACAGAAGCTTTTCTGACATAATAAAATGGAATGGTGTTCTGCTGTTGAACAGCTGTAATACTGAGCATGTTTGAAATAAATAAATAAATAAACAAAGTAAAAATATGAACAAAATATCTCTGAGTTCTCATCCATCAAAAGGTTCAACCTGCAGATGTCACCGTCACAGCTGATTTCAATGTTTTCAACTAGTCCACTGGTCAGGGGTCAGAGGTCAATCCCAGGTCCAAACCATGTGTCAAAGTGTCCTTGGTCAAAATACTGAAGCTCCTCCTGCCTCCTGGGAGCCGAGGAGCTGGAAGAGGTCAGATACAGAGAGCAGATTATACTACATAGTACTGTGGTATATACATAGTACTGTGGTATATACATGATACAATGGTAAATACGTAGTACAGTGGAATATACGTAGTACTGTGGTATATACAAAGTCTGTTTTTTTACATAGTACTGTGGTATATACATAGTACAGTAGTATATATGTAGTACTGTTGTATATACATGATACAATGGTAAATACGTAGTACAGTGGAATATACGTAGTACTGTGGTATATCCAAAGTCTGTTTTTTTTACATAGTACTGTGGTATATACATAGTACAGTGGTATATACATAGTACTGTAGTATATATGTAGTACTGTGGTATATACATAGTACTGTGGCATAAATGAAGTTATGTGGTTAATACATAGTACTGTGGTATGTATATAGTACTGTGGTATGTATATAGTACTGTGGTATGTATATAGTACTGTGGTATGTATATAGTACTGTGGTATACATGTAGCACTGTGATACACATGTAGTATTGTGACACACATGTAGTACTGTGGTACACATGTAGTACTGTGGTATACATGTAGTGCTGTGATACACATGTAGTACAGTGGTATACATGTAGTACTGTGGTATACATGTAGTACAGTGGTATACATGTAGTACTGTGGTATACATGTAGTACTGTGGTATACATGTATAGTGCTGTGATACACATGTAGTACAGTGGTATACATGTAGTACTGTGGTATACATGTAGTACAGTGGTATACATGTAGTACTGTGGTATACATGTAGTACAGTGGTATACATGTAGTGCTGTGATACACATGTAGTACAGTGGTATACATGTAGTACTGTGGTATACATGTAGTGCTGTGATACACATGTAGTACAGTGGTATACATGTAGTACTGTGGTATACATGTAGTACAGTGGTATACATGTAGTACTGTGATACACATGTAGTACAGTGGTTCACATGTAGTACTGTGGTACACATGTAGTACTGTGGTACACATGTAGTACTATGGTACACATGTAGTACTGTAGTATACATGTAGTACTGTGGTACACATGTAGTACAGTGGTATACATGTAGTACTGTGGTCCACATGTAGTACAGTGGTATACATGTAGTACTGTGGTACACATGTAGTACAGTGGTATACATGTAGTACTGTGGTATACATGTAGTACTGTGGTACACATGTAGTACAGTGGTATACATGTAGTACTGTAGTATACATGTAGTACTGTAGTATACATGTAGTACTGTGGTACACATGTAGTACAGTGGTATACATGTAGTACTGTGGTACACATGTAGTACAGTGGTATACATGTAGTACTGTGATACACATGTAGTACAGTGGTATACATGTAGTACTGTGGTATATATGTAGTACTGTGGTATACATGTAGTACTGTGATACACATGTAGTACAGTGGTATACATGTAGTACTGTGGTATATATGTAGTACTGTGGTATACATGTAGTACTGTGGTATATATGTAGTACTGTGGTATACATGTAGTACTGTGATACACATGTAGTACAGTGGTATACATGTAGTACTGTGGTATACATGTAGTACTGTGGTATATTTTGTAAGGTTTGAAAGGTCCTGTGTGTCAAAGGTCAGCTGACAGCGATGTCCAGACCTCCTGGTGTTCCCAGTAAACACCGTGTACTCTAACCATAACAACATGCTGGTTTACAGCCACTTCTACACAAGCCAGTCGCTCCATCTGGAGAACCACCATAACGATCCTCTCCCTGAACCCTGACCTCTACTGCGAGTTGGAAGAAGTCTCCAGGAGAAGAAATAACTTTCAGGATTGATCAAAATCCTGGGTGACCTCCCGTTGACCTCAGAATGGATCAGAACGTTGATCAACTCTTTTTGACAGTTTTTATCAGGAGGAAACTTACAGAAGTGAGTTTTGATGTTTCACTGTGAATCCTCCTGATAAAGTCAGAGTCACTGTTTCACATCGTCATGGTGACAGAAGCAGATCATCTGAGTTCTCGTCTTCCAGATGTCGAAGTTGTTGTTGTTTCTCTTCAGACATTCAGCTGTTGTTTGTTTGTTGTGTTCTGCTCTGAAGTGAGTAAACAAACTGACTGTAAATATAAGGATCTGGTAAATAAACATCTGTAGAAGAAGAAATGATTCCTTTATTTTCTGATGAAGGAGAAATGTAATGTTCCAGACTCTCAAAACAACAACAAGGAGTTCAGGAGAACAAGTCTCGCCTCGCCTTCCTCCGCTTATCCGGGTTGCGGGGGCAGCATCCCAAGTAGGGCGTCCCAGGCCATCCTCTCCCCAGGCAGGTCCACCAGCTCCTCTGGGACGCCCAGGCGTTCTCAGGCCAACCTGAAGATGTATTTCCTCCAGCTGGTCCTGGGTTGACCCAGGGCCTCCTGCCAGCAGGACATGTCTAAAACACCTCCTAGGAGGCATCCTGACCAGATGCCCGAACCACCTCTACTGACCCCTTTCGATGTGGAGGAGCAGTGGTTGAAAAAAACACATGAAATTAACATGTTTTTCACATGTGAGCCCATGTGGAATAACGTGACTACATGGGAACACATGAACATCAGAATCAGAAGCTTTATTTGTCATTGAACCTGCATCCTGGTACAATGATATGCGTTCAGTACAACCTGACCAAGATTTGACGTACAGAACATGTAGAACACATTACAGGAACAGGCAGACCGCGGATGCTGCCTGAGGGCGCACCCTTTTGATGCAGAGGGGGGTAGATGGTGAACAATAGGGAAGTTGTGTAAGGATCAAAGGAATGTGTTTCATTTCTCCGCCCTCCGTAGGGGAGACAGAGACTTGAATTAGGAAAGAACTGCCTCACTAAATTCAAAGAAGACAAAACCCAAACAGTCAAAACACGACTAGATCACAAAGCGTCCAGCCTTCGCCTCAGCTCAGCCAGGCTAGGTTTTAGAGTTCACAGCTCAGTGCATCTAACCTGTGATTCAGCTCGTCTAGCCCCGAGATGTGATGTCCACATGTGAGACCATGTGGTTTTTCTGTGAGGTCGAGTCTCTCCTGAATGTCCGAGCTCCTCACCCCATCTCTAAGGCTGAGCCCGGCCACCCTGTGGAGGAAACTCATTTCAGCCGCTTGTATCTGTGATCTCGTTCTTTCGGTCATCACCCAAAGCTCATGACCAGGTGAGGATTTGGAGGTATACCGACCAGTAAATAGAGAGCCTTGCTTTCTGGCTCAGCTCCTTCTTCACCATGACTGATCGGTTCAGCGTCCATCACTGCAGATGCTGCCCCGATCCGCCTGTCGACCTCCCTCCTTCCCTCACTGGTGAACAGTGTACCTGGGGTAGGACCTCTCTCCTGACCCGGAGTTGGCAAGTCACCCTTTTCCGGTCGAGAACCATGGTCTCAGACTTGGAGGTGCTGATCCTCATCCCAGCCGCTTCACAAGAACAAGTCAGTGATCTAAAGACTAAAGTACCCTAAACGGGGCTTTGATCCTTAACAAAGGTCCTTCATGATCTGCTCTACTTTAATGATTTATTAAATATATTTTTTCTTTTGATCACAACATTTAACCAATCAGCAGCTGTTTTTTCTCAGTCACAGTTGGTAGTTTGTACATTTTCTCTCAGGCTAATTGACAGCTCCTCTGAAATCATTTCAAAAGGCGTCCCTCGTGGTTCTGTGTTGGGCCCACTTTTGTTCACTATTAACCTGAAACCAAACGATTTGAAGCTAAACGTTTCATTCCTATCCAGATGACACGGTGATCCTGAGCTCTCTCAGCTTAGAACTGACAAGCTCCTCCTCTAAGGGGAGGGGCTTATCTTGACAATAAACACTGAAGTCCCAGAACACCAGCTCATTGCTCTTTGCTCATCATCCTCTTCATCGTCTCCATTCCAGCTGAAGTCTACCTCCAGACGGTCTCAGTCTCCAGGTGAGTCAGGAGAGGAGCAGCTCTGTGGGTCGATGGAGGACAAGATGTTCATCACTTCTGAATCTGACGTCGTTGTGTTCATGATGCTTTACAGGATGAAGGCAGGACAGAAGGACAGATGGAAACCTCTGCAGCTCCTGGTCTTCTTCAGCCTCCTCATCCTCACCAAGGAGTTCGGTATGGCAGCTTCTAGAAGTGGGACAGAAGGTTTGGAGGTTCATTTAGGAGAACAGGATGACTCAACATTTATGATGTTTGAACGTTTTAGAGGTCAGAGAAGAAGACGGTCAGGAGGAGGACTCTGCTGCTCTTCATCACATCAGAGGAACATCTGAACACGAGTTTCCTGAAGGACTGGAGACCTCATCAGAATCCAGGTATCTCAGTTCAGTATGGAAGCCCTGAAGGGCCAAAAGACAGAAATAATGACGTTGTCCTGTTTTATAAATCTGATTTAATACAAGCAGGTGAGGAAAGGTGTTTAAACATTTAAAATGCTTTATTCTGGTTTAGATCGTTATAAAATACATATTTTTTATTTTGAGCATTGAAATGCAAGGAGAGAAAATTAATTCTCCTAAAAAGAGTTGTTATTTTGTTCAAAAGTCTGTATCCAACATTTCCTCTTCTTTTCTTCCAGCCTGATCTCTGAGCTGCTGCTGAAGCTCAACCAGGTAAATCTTTAAACCAGTCTGGATTTGATCTGGGACTCAAACAGAGAAAAGTTCGATTCATCCCATTAAAAGATGCTACAGCTTCTCTTCAGGATCTGACCTGTTGCCCCCAAATCAGAAGGATTCTCCATCAGAAAGTTTGAACGTTGTTTCAAACCTCACAGACGATGAAAAATAACACAAAGTCAGGAGCTGCTCAGAGAGTATCTTTAAAAAAGGTTACTGGTTAGCCTAGTAGCCAGTATAGTAGATGTCTTTGGAGACGCTGCTTCATGTCCTTACACCGTTCAGCGGAGGCTTACAGCTGCTCTTTGTCATAAAGTAGTCCCTAGTCTAAAGCAGAGGTGGGTAGAGTACCCAAAAAATGTACTCAAGTAAGAGTAGCACTACTTCAACATATGTTTACTCAAGTAAAAGTAAAAAGTTGCTGTCCCAAAAAATACTTGAGTATGAGTAAAAAAGTATTTGGTAAAAAGTCTACTTGAGTACTGAGTAACATCCATCAGATTTTTTTTAATATGATGTCATCAGACAGACAAAAATATAAAGTTTGGGGGAATTCTAGTATCTTAAAGGCTAAAATGGCAAACACTGATACAAATACATAACCTGATATCAAAACAGCAAACTTTAAGCAGAAGAAGCACTTTTCAAAGTATTTTAAAAAATATATTGCCAAAACTTAGTAGAGCTTGCTATGTGACTATAAAACTAGCTAGGTAGCCATCTATTTAGCTAATTTTACTAGCTGGCTATGTCTAGCTTTTGTGCAAGCTAGATAAAGATAGTTAGCTATAGAAAATGAGAGTAGGAAATTAAACAAAGCTGGTACACAAATATGTGGTCTCCTTTAATAAACTGTAGGTATGTGTTTGGTGTATTTTTGTTAGAACATGTTTGTTTTTCCTTTAAAGTTACAGTAAGTAGAGGATTCAGAGATTTTACTCAAGTAGGAGTACCCTGCTGAAAAAACCAGCATAGACCAGCATAGTTGGTTTCCAGCATATGTTGTGTTTTGGTGCTGGTATGCTGGTCCATAGTGATCCATTAGTTCAACCAGCATAGACCAGCATTGAATCATGTTGGTCTACCAGCTAAACAGCACCAAACCAACATAGACCAGCATACATGTATAAATCAAGACCATCATGATTTGTTTGCTGGTTTTTGCTGGTCTATGCTGGTTTGGTGCTGGTCTATGCTGGTTTGGTGCTGGTTTATGCTGGTTGAACTAATGGATCACTATGGACCAGCATACCAGCACCAAAACACAACATATGCTGGTAACCAGCATATGCTGGTCTATGCTGGTTTTTTCAGCAGGGTAGTGATACTTAACAAAAATAATACTCAAGTAAGAGTAAAAAGTATGGTGATGTAAAACCACTCATAAAGTAAATTTTTTTCAAAAAGTTACTCAAGTAAATGTAACTGAGTAAACGTAACTGGTTACTACCCACCTCTGAAGTAGTACCTGTAAGTCCTTCGTGTTACTTTTTATTTTCACTTACAGTCGATATGTTTACTAAGGTCACTAAACAGAATTAGTATCACTACTGAGTGAGTTTTAAGGACTTTTTCTCACAATGCTAGTTGTTACCATTCACTTACAGTGTTTTACGCTAAGCTAATGCTAAAGGAGTACTGCTGGATCAGGAAAACAGCTGGGCTGGTTACTAATGGTTTTTACCCACCGATCTAACTATGAGGAATATGGCAACAGACAAAAATCACTTTCTGGTGGAGTAAACCTACATCTATCACCTCAAGCTCTACCTCTTTGATACTTTACAGGACGACTGAACACATTTCCTCCTTTAGGTTTCGATTTACACTCTGAACCTGAAACTTTGACCTTAAAGTTTAAAAAGTTCTAATGATAAAAAACAATACATATTAAAATAAATTACACTTTTCAGAAATAAAAAAACCCTGAAGTACAAATACTTTAAATAAATAAAAAACCCTAAATTTTGACAAAGTTAATCAAGTAAAACAGGTAACACGGTTTTTAAAAGTTTTTTAAACTATGATATATATGAAAACTTGTACAGGAATCCATTCATTCATTCATACAGCAGGATTTTGTAAAAGCACTGAATCTGTTCACTGTTTAAACAACGCTGACTGACATTAACACAATAGTTTGGTGTTGGACGCCATCAGAAGCTTGGTCCAGGTCCGTTAACGCTGCAGCAGCATTTCCTGTTTAGTTCCTGGAGAACACCTGGTCTCTTGTTCTGCTGAGAACCTGCTCTGATCAGAGCTGAGGTGTGGAGACTACAGCTTTATTTTCTCAAGAACTTCTGAAGAAGGAGACTGGTCTGTATTGGAGACCAGGTCAGGTGATTGGAAGGATTTAGTGTGGTCTTCCAGGCCGTAGAGAACATCGTTAGCTCTGATGAATTACAGGATGTGATGTAATGGTCCACTGGTTTTTCTTTACTGGTCCAGGAGCTGACAGAAGGACCTGCCTCTGTTTTAGAGCGTTTCTTTCTAAAACAGCTCAGGAAACAACCAGTGACCCTAACTGGACCTTGTTCTGTCTTTTTCAGGATTGCGGCTCCTTCTTGGTCCACCTTGAGAACCAGATGAAGGACCAGGTCTCTCTCAGTGTTTCACAGATCTCTCATGAGTTCAGACAGAAACTTCTGGTCAGAGAAAACTTAAGTAATGAATTCAGCGTTAGTCCTAAACCCGTCAGAGTCAGGAGCCTTTACAGAGAGTCCTGTGAGTCAGAAGAAGACAGGAACACTGAGGGGAAAACATCTGGATCTGGTTCAGACCATGTTTCTGGTCTTTCTGGGTCATCGTTCACTAATCTGATGGTGAAACCACCACAGGAAGCAGCAGCAGGAGAAACTAACACAGACTTCATCCAGAGTCTGAAGATCCACAACCTGGAAGCAGGTTCAGAAACCAACCATCAGCCTGACTCGGGTTCCTGGTTCAGAACTGGTCCCATCAGCCAGTTTGATCATCAGCAGATCCTCATGCTCCAAGATGACGACGTGGTCCGATCAGCTGCTGCTGCTCTTTATGACAAACATCCATCACTGAGTTCTCTTCACCGACAACAACCAACGACCTCAGCAGGTCAAAGGTCAATCGCTGCCTCTGTCAGAAAACAGCAGCCTGGTTCTGGTGGGTCACGGAGCCAGAGACGCTTCAGGACAGATGAGAGTATCAGGGTTCACCTACAGAGACCTGGTCAGGATCCTTCAGAGCTGCTCCAGGATCAGCCCTCAGATCAGAACCACTACAGTAGTGGCCTGTGAGGTGGGATCAGATGAAGCCTTCATAGAAAACCTGCTGAAGGAGCTCCATGAAGCCGGCATCCAGACCCAGTTACACCTGTGGAAAACTGTAGTCCAGGTCACAGAGAGCGGGAAGATCCTGAGTCAGGAAGCGTCTCCAGATGGACCTCAGTGGAGACACCAAGATGACACCAAGAGAGTGGTGGTGAGCATCGGCAGGAACGGAGAGGTCAGGAGAAGAAACAGCTCCCACAGTAAAGGAGAGACCGTTTTCACCAGCACCACTAACTTTCTACATCCAAAGAAACCCAAAGATAACAAGAATACAAAGAAAGAGGAAACAAAACCAGAGAAAAAAACTCTAAACTACAGAACCTCATGGCCAGAAAACCCAACATCATTTATTGACCCAGAGTTTTATAAGAAAGTTGATCAGAATCATCTGGACCAAGTTAAAGAAAACTTCAAGATACTTGAGGGTCTGACTTGGGGACTTTTTCACCCAGATCAACCAAATCCAGTGATATTCAATGACCCACAATTCAACAACAATAACTATATAATGGGAGAAAGAGGTGAAAATAATGTAAAGTGGTTAAATGAGGACGCCAAAAAACAAGTTCTTACAAACTGTTATGTGGTTGGTTCAGGACAAGACATCAGAAACATCATTCGTCACTACGCTAAGGAAGGAGAAGATCAAACCACCTACCTGATGGTCAACAACTGGATATTTTCTGTAAAACCTGATAAGCTGTACGTGAATCCAGTTGGAAAAAGACTTGAAGGTGGAGACAATGCGAACAATATAAATCAATTACTTGAAAGCCAGATGAAACCAGGAATAGAAACTTACCAGAATATGAAAAGTGGTTTTGAAAATGAAAAGAGAGATTATGGTTTTTATGTGAGGAGCATTTTTCAGGCGAATGCAGAGAAATCAAGACTATCACTTCAGGCTAGGTTCTTTTTCAGCTGGTATTTTTCTGCTTCAATTATTGTTGAATCTGTCAGAAACTTTAGAACATTTACTTTGGCTCTGATGGCTCTGGATATGGATGAGAATTATATTGAAGGAAGACCAGATTTTTGGATTAATCAGCATCCGATGGCCAGAGGAGGGAGCTGGATTGATGAAACCAGGAGAGGATTTAGTGGCTCGGCAGCTCTGTCCAGTATGAACAATAATCAGAAAACAAACGCTGCTGAAGTCCTAAACCTTGAATATCTAGAGGTTAAAAAGTGGATGGAATCTATTGAAGGGGCTGCAAATGAAGTTAAAGCAGTAAAGAGGATGGGTGAAATTGCAGGAACATATGGAGTAATACAAGAAGGGGGCCAATTTCCACAAAACTGTATTGATGTCATTAAAATTGCTCCGCTATATCATCCTCCTGAAACAGCAGCTGGACAACCTTCAGGATCTGGAGGACAACCTTCAGGATCTGGAGGAAAACCTTCAGGATCTGGAGGAAAACCTTCAGGATCTGGAGGACAACCTTCAGGATCTGGAGGAAAACCTTCAGGATCTGGAGGAAAACCTTCAGGATCTGGAGGACAACCTTCAGGATCTGGAGGACAACCTTCAGGATCTGGAGGACAACCTTCAGGATCTGGAGGAAAACCTTCAGGATCTGGAGGACAACCTTCAGGATCTGGAGGACAACCTTCAGGATCTGGAGGACAACCTTCAGGATCTGGAGGACAACCTTCAGGATCTGGAGGAAAACCTTCAGGATCTGGAGGAAAACCTTCAGGATCTGGAGGAAAACCTTCAGGATCTGGAGGACAACCTTCAGGATCTGGAGGAAAACCTTCAGGATCTAAAGAAAAACCTCCAGGATCAAAAAAACAACCTCCAGGATCTAAAGGACCTAAAGGCTAAACGTATGGGTCCAACAGGCTCTGTCTTCAGGGAGAAACTTCCAGATCTTTAAAGTTTTCATCAGATTTGTTCTTTCTATCTTCAGCTCTAATCATTTGGCCTACTCTCCAGCAGTTTTAGCTTCATTAGCATCAGATGCTATTTGTTATGTTGAAACAATCTAAATAAAAGCTTGTTGCATCACTCTGATGTTTGTGGTTCCTGTTCTGGATCTCAGAACATTTCTCTTCTTCTGACCGTTCAGAGCTCTCAACTTCCAATAAAAGTTCAGAGTGAGATTTCTGGGGATGAAGGAAGAACAGATTCTCTAGTCTTTGGCTGCTGCGACCCCTCTACCTCGCTCTCTTGTTCCAACTGTTTATGTTTTTTTGTTTGTTTTTTTAATATCCACCTTAATAACTGGCTAATCTAATAAAGTACAGATTTAGCCAAACACATAAACATTTTTGTTTTTAATTCAAACAAAGATAAATGTTTGTTGAACACAAACAGGCCTGTAGGTTAGGAGTCTCACTGCAGGGAAAATGAATACATCTTTAATACGGTTCCTCATTGATCTGAGGGTTTTGTTTTAAAAGCTGGTGAGATTTAGAGGAAATCCAGCTACCAGAAAGCAGAAACGGTTTCCTAATAACCAGGATAATTATGAATATTTTGGTTCCGTTTCTGAATAATTACCGCTCACGCTTGGGTGTTTGTCAGCAGGTTTCTGCATGTTAATGAAACGTGCTTCTGAAATCCCATCGAGAGGCCAATCCAGTGAAAATCCATCACCGTGATCATGACTGGTGCACGAATTACTCACGATTTCCAGTTCTGCTAATCAGCTGCGTGTGAGCGATGAGAATGTCCTCCCTGGGTTTTGTCTTAACGGTCTCAGCGTTAGGGGGACTGTCACGACGCCAGCCGGAGGCCCTTCGGCACGCCGAGCCAGGAGTTTTGCATGTACAACAAGGTCATGAAAAAAGCGCAGGCACTTATGCTATTAATTTATTTTTCATACGGCGCCTTAGTGTGACGTGAGCCAGGAAATTCCAATAAGCTGACCGAGGAACAATAAATAATAAGGCCCGTCTCAGTTTTTTTTATGGTTTGAGGGTTTATTGGGTAAGGTGGCTCATGCTGACCTGGTTCCAGATTTTTGATGTATTTGTAACTTGAGCCTTAAGGATAAGATGTGTTTATAGAGTCACACTTCAAATATCAAAACTTGCTTATGAAAATGACCTAAAATATGCATAATAGTGACCAAATCCTGGAATAAAAATAAATAAATCGGATAACCTGTCTTCAAAAAGGACCGTTAGGTAAGATGTTTTTGGTTCATGATTACAGAAATCCAAGAAACAGTAATATTGTTGAGTTAGTCAAGACGATTTCCACTTGATATTTCTTGATCACTGCAGAAAGGCTTTGAGTTTGGTGGCAGGAGGATCTTGTCTTTGCTTTTTGCGGATGATGTGGTCCTCTTAGCTTCAAGCCTTCAGCTGGGATGATAATCAGCACCTCCAAATCTGAGACCATGGTTCTCCATTGGAAAAAGGTGGTTTTCCAATTCTGGATTGGGGAGACATCCTACCTCAAGGGGAGAAGTTTAGGGTCTTGTTCACTAGTGAGGGAAGGAGGGAGATTGACAGGCGGATCGGGGCAGCGTCTGCAGTGATGCGGACACTGAACAGGTATGCTGTGGTGAAGAAAGCCAGAAAACAAGGCTCTCGATTTATGTCCCAATCCTCAGCTATGGTCATGAATTTTGGGTAAAGAATGAGATCACAGATACAGAGTCGAAGTGAGTTTCCTTCATGGGGTGTCCGGGCTCAGCCTAGAGATAGGGTGAGGAGCCCAAACATCCAGGGGGACTCGGTTTGGGACCACTGCTCCTCATCGAGAGGAGCCAGTTGAGGTGGTTTGTGCATCTGGTCAGGATGTCTCCTGGACGTCTCCCTGGGGAGGTGTTTTGGGCGAGTCCTGCTGGCAGGAGGCCTCGAGTCGACCCAGCCAGGACACGGTAAAAGGACATCTCTGGGCTAGCTCGAGAATGCCTGGGGGTCCCAGCGAGGTGCTAGTGGGAGAGGACAGTCTGGGATGCTGCCCTCACAACCTGGACCCTGGACCCGGATACGCAGAGGAAAGTCAGGCTAAGCCCCATGGCTTTCAATGCTTTATATATCCTCCTGAATACCTCACATTTCAGTAAATTTTATTTTGTTCAACTTTGATTTTATTAATGCTCACCAAGACTTGGCTGTAATTTTAAAAGTATTTAATATCCTTTACAATTTAATAATTTAAAAGAAAATATATTGTATATTTGTGCTTTGTTTAAATAACTAAATGTTCAAACCTATTTATTTTTGTATTTATGTACTAAAAAGTACTACTAAATAGCTCAGTGAAATTAGTAACGCACACCAAACAATAGCTCCGGGTTTAGGAAGTTGGAGGTAAATGAAGGATTTTTCTTTTTTATAAAAATAAATTTCAATGTGGTTAAAAAAGGCACAACAAAAAGCCAAGTTTGTAAGAAAACTGCAGTAAAGCTCATGCAAATTATGCAAGATGATGCAAAAGTCAGCTGATGTAATGTGAGATTAAGATCGAGCAATGCAAATTAGAATATTTTCAACTTCAACAAATTTCAGAGTAATCCTTAAGATGTCATGGCTAAATTTGAGGAATGCACCAAAGGGAGGAAATATGATAAAGGAACAAAGTTCTTTGAGATTAGCTGGGGTCAAACGCAGGGTGACTAAATAATTGAGCATCCAGCTACACATTTCTGGTTTTAGATTTGATTATTCTTAGAAACTCAGGTCAAAAGCCTTGTTGCTCTCCTGCTGGTGGAATATTCCTCAACATAAGGCAACAAGTTTGGGAGTCTGTGCGAGTTTGTGTCAAAGAAAAACAGCGTCTCTTTGTTCTGTGTCCCTCCTTGTGCTGCATGTTAAATGAAATGTGACTTTGTATCATTTTTAAAGCTCAAATCTGGAGGCGCTGCTTCATTCTCAGTCACACACCTGCGTCCCTTGTGGCATCAACCCCAGCAGATGAAAACACTCCCCTACCTGCTCGGAACAAAGCTGCAGACCTGCTGGATGTCATGTGGATGAATAAAAAAATGGAGCAAACACACTGAACCCAGCACCTCTACAGTCCAGTTGTGTTGTCGTTTGTGTGAGTTGACTAATCTGTGTGCGAGGTGAGTTTAAGTAGGCAGGCTGAGGTTTTTACTCTTGGCTCTGAAATAAAGAGCCGTGTTACACATCAAAGCTTCTTCAGCCAGACCCCAGATGGCGGGGACTGGGCTCAGACGGTGGCCTTCTGCCCATCGTACAGTCCTCCAGTCTGGACTAATTGTGCCGTGGCTTTCTCCAACCTGATTCTGGAAGACGTGAAAGATGCATAATGAATCAGAAGGAGGAAATGAAAGCCCTAAAGGCAAGTATGCTAACCCTCTGATAACTTTCTTTATCTTCAGCACACTTTACATGAAGACTCTTATTGTAGTGCAAAAAGGAGCCAAAAATAATAAACGTGATTTTCTATTTTGTAGCTGAACTTGCAACAAATATAAGTTGAACCTTAACATGAGTACATAACAAAAAATAAAGAAAACAGCATTTTAATCTAAGGTCATAAACATTAAAATTCCAGACGTGGATCATTATTTTTAGGAATATCAGAATATAACATGTATGATTCAATGAATTGTAAAACCACCATCAGCAGTAACTCTATTCCGTCTGATCTCATTACTAGAAGACTGTTGGCCTGCTCTTCTGATTGTTGCATCAGTTCATTGAGGTTTGCGAGGAGGAGTCAGTGATGCACATGTTTCTTAGGATTTCAGTGAGGCTGAGGGATTTGACTTAATTTACTTTTCCAGTCATTCTGTTGTAGATTTCCAGTCGCGTTTGTCCTTGATGCTACGCTTCGATTGAAGCATCAAAACAGCTGGACTCACATCAGACTCTGAAACGCTTTGAGGAGTTCGTGGTCATCCCCGGGTCATGTGGCCACAAAACAAGCCCAAATCATACGCAAGTCTTCCATGATTGTGCTTGACTGTCTCAACTGGCTCAACATTTACTTGAGTCACAGTGGAGAAATGTTGCATTACCAGGGTTTTCTCCTGACTTGACAACTGATGCATTCTGGTTGGAATCTTTTAAAGATGCTGGAGGAAACTGCCGCTTTCATGATTTAGTGCAATCAAACTGCTCACCCTCCGTATATCGAACACGTCGGTTGAAAGAGCCTGTCCCCCAAGTTATTCTGCCTAAATAACAATTCTAGAAAATCACAACTCCCCAATGTAGGGCCAGCCAAGGGTCAAGAACCCACCCCAACACTACTAAGTTTATAGGCCACTAATGGCGCTTACAGATCAGCATCCGCTCTGCTCGGTTTGATAGTATCAGCTCGCCCCCGCACGGCCAGGGACGATTCTTGACTGGCTTGCAGGTGCTGGGGAACCAGCTCCGTGAACGGCCTGAAAGAATGCGTCATGTGATTCTGCAGCAGCGAGTCCGACGACGCAGACAACCGCCAGGCCAATCAGAGGCTTGCACTGTAGGTAAGCGTGAGACTTCAGCCGACCAATCAGTCTACAGTGGGCATGTAGTCCAGCTGTGTAGCTACGCTCAGACCACCAAGGAACAGGGCTGAGAAAAGAAATGGGCTCGGCTCCGAGGGCCGTATCTGGAAGGTTTTGGCCGGACCGAGTCGAGCAGAGTGATGTAAGCGCCATAAGTTCTGCAGAGGTTATAATCCAAATCTGGTGATCCCTGCCCTGCAGAATGAGCACAACCTAAATCACTTAAACAAGTGAGGGCAGAAGGAATGAACAGTGCTGCTAATGAAGTTGAGTAGATTATCAAAGCCACACTTGCAAGTCACAAAACAATGGCAGCTACATAAAGTATTGTTTAACTGAGCAGGTTGTAACACACTTTCAGGCATGCGACGTGAAACAAACCGCCAAGAGTAAGAGAACAGTCAGCCCACATTCCCTCTCTCAGATGGGGACTGGATTTATGCTTCGTCTTTTCAGAATATGTTCAAGCTTCAATTTTTGCATCCGATTCCAAAGCAGCATCCGGAGGAAGGCGGTAAGGGAGGGGCCGCTCAGCTTGAACTTGCCTTCCTCTCTTTGTTGTGCACGCATCTTTGTGACTGTCGAGCAGCCACAAAGCCGTGCAGATCCAAATCTCTCCCTTGTTAAAATCTCACACTTCTTTTTCGCCTCAATCCTCTCAAAGCCGTGTACCGCGGAGCAAAGTGCCTTGTTAGATCGGATCCGTTTGCTGGTTATCCCGCGATATCCTCTGCTTACAAAGCTTGGATTATACAATTAAACTCTGCAGTTTTGGATTTGAAAACTTAAGCCTTTCATCAAAACACAAACAACACACAGAATTATGGATATGAACGACAAAAATAATATTTACTCCTACACAGGAAGTGCACATATGGAGGAACATGTGTCTCAATCAGAAATGCTGGTTATTATTTGGCCACAGATTTGAATTTGTAAGCAGTTTTTTTTCCGTTGGAGTCATTTATTGTGAATGAGGTCTTTTTTTTTCTTTTTGCAGACTCATTTGTCTCATTAGCCATCAAATCTGGGCCCATGTGTTTCCTATTGGAGCACACTACCTGGTTTTGTTCATTCTTTCACATCCTCAGGACCAGCTTAATGAATCTAAATGAAAGACAATCTGTTTTACAGCACACATTTATACTGAGCTTGGTTTTTTTATCTACATTTTCCTGCTCTGGGCAAAAACAAAAATCTGAGGCAAACTTTACCTGATTTGTTTAAGTCAATGCATTTATATGCTTCTTTTTTGCATCCAGGTGTATTTTTATATGTTTCCGTCAAACTTATGGAAGGAATCATATTGAAATCTAAAAAGAAATACCTGGTAAAAGTAGTGCCTAGTCTCACCCTCAGGGTTAGGATGAGGAGCTCAGCTATTCAGGAGGAGGTCTCAATAGAGTTGCTGCTCCTCCTCATTAAAAGGAGCCAGTTGAGGTGGTTTGAACATCTGGTAAAGATGCTTTCTGGAGGAGCATACCCCAGGACTCACTACTGTAGATACATCACATCTCACAGCTGGACTCCCTTAGGATGAGTTGGTGGAGGGAGGTAACTTGATTTCAGATTAGCAGCAGAAAATGAGTGAATGGAAAAGCTCAGAGTTTGTATTTTATGTTGATATTTGCTGTCATTTTTTTTTAAGTCAAACTAAGAAGAACAAGACGTTTTTTAAACTCACTTTGACATTTTGCTGCATTAATGCATCCCATTTTTTTTCATGACTTAATGAAAGTTTATTATAAAATCTTTGTTTGCTGACTTTTCTGCAATAATTTTATGTCATATTTTAGCCACATTGTGAACCTTATAAAAAGAAAAACACCATCCTAACTGGATGCCTCCATTGCATCGCCGTTTCCAAGCTGAAAATATGACACCGACTTCTTCTGATGATCCAAATTGATTTTTAATGGCAGTTGTGAATCATAAGCTCCCCTCTGATTTTTGCCTTCAGGATTTCATTTAGCTCCTTTCATACACACACGAGCTTGGAAGAGAAATGACAAGACAAAAAAAAGGCAAAAAACTCTTTTTGAAAACAGATTTATTAAAATGATGACACTAGTTTGATTTTTTTCCCCTGTTATTCATCACCTTATTTGGGACAATCTGTCCATCTTGCCTTCTTTTCCGTCCGTTTCCTCGTCCGCCCAGTCCCCTGAACACGCCTCTCTCCATCTAGCTGCCTTCTCTTATTTTGTGTCACTTTCTGATCCTTTAATCCTTCCTTTTGGAATCGGGATGTGCGGTTCCTCTGCAGCCTCCAGGTCCGTTTCCAGTAATAATCAGAGATAAAACAGTTGTTGCCGTGACCCGGCTTTGAGCACAGCGGTGCCGCTACAGTCAGGTCAGGATTCTGCGTCCCCTATTAGTTAGCCTGTGTGTCATTACGCAGTTTCGGCCACACTGCTTGGCTGTGTGACTTTGTTTGTGATCATTTGTCCTCTGCTGTCTTGCGTCCTGGTTGGCCCTCGTGTTTGTGTTCTGGGGCCCGGTGGCGATGAATATCCCGAATATCCAGGCACAGACATCACATCAGAGCTGCATTCCTCATCTACATGTGTATACTCTTGCCACAGGCGAGGGATTTGCAAGCGTGTGTTGCAGCTTCCATGAGCTCATGCATGTGTGAATGTTGAATATAGCGAATAAAGAGAATGAGGCCACCCAGTGGGGTTGTTTAGATTTTGTTCTTCCTCCTCTGTTGATACTCCCCGGTGCTCAGAGGAAGACTGACCCTGACAGTTTTCTCGCGAGCCGGCGCTCCCATTGATCACTCCACACACAGTAAACAAACACAGTCCCCCCCCCCCCATCATCCCTTGCCGTGGCTCTGAGCTGACAGACTTCAGTGCTGAGGCAGGAAACACTGGGCTCATAATCTTGCAATACCCTGCAGAGGTTTGCTTTGTGCAGATAAAACAGCCCAACAGTACATAAAGCAAATCAAACCAGGAATATTTATTAAATCCGAAGGTGCTATCTGCACAGCTTCACAATCCCAGTGGATTTATTTTGCAATGGACGAAAAAAAAAGAGAAAAGCTTTCAAAATAAAGTAGCAAGCTTATTTATTCATGCATTATTAAAAACCTGTTCTGGTCAATGATGTTGGTAATGTTAAACGGTGTCTGGGGCTGTAAATTTTGTTTACCTAGAATCACACGTCGGTATGTAACCTCTAAGGCTGAGCTCATTTGCTTTCATCTATTATTTAAATACACTTAAATAAATGCAGCTAACTTCATATAATGAACACTTTTATATCTGCAGCTGATTTAAGTTGGTGCAGTAAAAACATATGAACTCACTTCTACTCACATGATATGAGGAGCCCAGGACCCACTGTCCTAGAGAAGGGTCTAACAATGGGTCTAAGGATTTCATCCAGATACCTAATGACAGTCAGGGCTCTGTTGTCTGTGTTCCTGCATAGATCTGTCTCCCCAGACCAACACTGACCCACCACCAAACCCATCATACCTTCTTCAGACCGAGACATTAATGCCAGTGACCCCTAGAGGTCACTTTGAGTACTCATTCTGTTCCCCCTTGCACAAAGAAGCAGGACGTGGTCCCATGATGGGTTAAGACCTCCGACAGTCTTGTCCAGTTCTACTAGAGTAACTGCCTGTCGAATCTCCTCCATCCTCTTGAGACTGAGCTGGGAGACTTAGCAAACCTTCTGGCACATGTTGACGTGACATCCTAGTAGAGTTGGACTACCTGCAACCTCATTAGGATCTAGGTATCCATACTCACCAGTATAGACACTGAAGCAGGAAAAATTGTTTGTGGCATGACCAATGGGCGAAAATACAGTCGACATGTTTTTGTCAAACTCTGGACAATGGAGCAAAACCAGTCCAAGAACCTTCAGGTTTAAAAACAAACCACACTATTACTTTCCATTTCTATTATTTCAAAATGATTTCACAATAAAATAAACTTAAACTAAAGAAATGATACCGCCACCAGTTTTACACAGCTGTTGCATCACTAACATTAATATTTATTGTCATTTGATGCTCATCAAATGTGGATAAGTTCCAGACCAACCTGATTTCTTTATCATTTACATCAAAGCAGCTAGAAATTTAAATTAGAAATACAACAAATGCAAAACTCCCCTTGTCAATGCATTAGTTGTCAGTTACATTTTGTTTATTATATGGAGGAAAATCACAGTATAAAAGGGGCTAAAGTTAGCATCAAACTTTGAGTATCTGCTAGCATCACACTGGTTGTAGCGCTTGACAATTTAACCTATACATGACACATTTTTGCCGTTTTAACTATTTGTTTTACAGAAGTTTCTAAAAAAAAAAATCCCTCTAACAAGAAACCATTTGTAAGCGAAGGTCGGTGGAACAACAGCTAACATTTTGTCTGTTGAAGTGTATGAAATGTAAAGCTAACATAGCTAAATGTTTCAACAAAACAGCTAATTAAGTAAAGAGTTGGGTTATGAGCAAAACCATTTCTCTTCAGTTTGAGAATGCACCAACTCAAACATAAACAGGAACTGAAAACAGCTGAACTGACTGAGTCATATATATTTATATATTTAGAGGGCTGATGAGTGAATGTGGACCAGGTGAGGGATCACAACCTCAGGTGGAATGAATGAGCAATTAGAGGAACTGAGAAAAAAACAGAGGCAGAAATTACAATGAGCTCCAATAATGAGAACGAACAAAAGACTTGAGATTAAAAATACAAACAACATTAAAAAATACTAGAACTGCTTTGGCTGCTTTTATTCCCAGTTTTGTGCTTGATCAACAGCATATTGTGCAGAGTTCCTAAGAAATAGAACAAATTTGGTTAAAAAGACACATCTACAGCAGTAAAACAAACAGTTGTGCTAAAAATAAAGATGCTGAATTTTTCAGTTGATTATCTGATGCAGTAGTGCTCAAATTTTCCCCCCACACTGCAAGTTGTTGCGTTAATATTTGCAGGTCAACGTCATTATATATATTTTTATTTATAAAAAAAAATGCTAAACAAATTTTATTGTAAAGCTTTATAGTTTTACCTGCTCAACAATGAAGCAAACGGACAATATTCTAATAAAATGAAGTATTTACATTTTTGTTGTGTTGTGGATTTTTGTATTCGTTGAACCTTCTGAGCCACCATAGCTTTTTAATAAAGGTTTGTGGACCAATTTACCTTAAAATTAAATAAAAAGCAAACCCAACAATAAGCATGATGTATTTTACTCCTAATTTTAAGATTTTTTTTCAGCCTTCATTACATTTCTTGCAACAAAATAGTTTTTTTTCGGCTTCAACTGTCTGACTGTATAATAAACAGCTACATAAATTATATAGAGAAATAAAAGCAACCCTATTAAAAGCTAAAAAGGGAAATAGGATGAATGCTGAGTGGCTGACCTCCCATATCTCCTCCTCGTGGTTCCTATTGTTGAAGAAACTACCCGTCATTGATTTAAGTGTACCACCTACAGGTAGGCAAACCCATTCCACAAGACACCAAACTTTATCTAACGCATAAATATTTAATTGTGTTGAACTCGGTCCCAGGAAATCCAATGACAGCTCCATTTTCAGAGCGCTGGAATGAATTACCATTAAAAGTAAAACTTCTTCAAAGATTGGAGAACCACCGATAAACAAAACACTCTATAATTAAAGTGGCTACAGCGTAATTAAAACCCGCACCATCCGTTCTCCTTGACAATATGATACAAACCTTTTATGAAACGAAATAATAAAGGAGCCGCCGCGTTGCGTTTGAGTTGCTTTATTTCTGGTATTGGAGGTAAATATAGTTTTCTTTATTTTCCGCTGCTTCCTGATTGCAAATGAGACGACAAGAGTTCTTTATGCTCGCCGAGTTGCTTGTTTTCCTCGTTTCACGGTGATGTCTGGAACGATAAAGACACATCAGGCTGGCGGAGAGGGACCAGCCGCTCACGTTATTTTCACTCACTACTCTTTTTGACAGCATAATTACCAAAGACGACGCTCTGTGCAATTAAAAGCCAGTGGCTTTTCCTCGAAGAGAGGGAAAGATGAGACAGGATCTCCACCAAGGTGTTCTCGAAGAGGAGGTGTTTCGACACTGCTGACAGTGCTGCCAACGAAAGGTTAGAAAAAGTGACATGATTTGAAAGAAATAATGTGTGTTTTTAGTTTTAAATCACAGGCTGTCAAAATACGTTTGAGCTTAGAGGTGAGGTGGGCTTTGTGGAGAATTTTAGATGCAATCCTGTACATTTTGTTCTGTTTTCTGACCCGCATTGGTCCTAAAGGACTGGAGGTAAATGGTCAAACATCAGAGACCTGAACAAATGAAGCTGCCAGACACTTTTGATTCATTTGGTGATGAGGTTGGCTTTGTGTCATAGTGTTTTAGCATTAGCTGGTAAGGCTGACTATGGAGTATTTGTGGTTTTGAGTAAAAAATAAAAACTCTACACAACCTCCTGTATTCTTGAACTGTTTAAAATGGTTGCTTCCTTCTTTCACAACCTAAAAACAAACTGCTCATTTTATATCATGGTTTAAAGTGATAAAATGTGCATGACCAACTGAAGCCTCCTTCACATGTTGGGCACTGTAACATCACTTTTGGTGCAGGACACTTTGTGAGGCCAAGAAAACGAACACTCGAGTAAAAAACACTAATAGTGTGGGTTCAGAATTTTTAAAAACTATGTTTCGTTACAGTTTTTCTCAGTAGCTTTGGCGCATTTCTCATAACAGAATAAAAGTTTTCACCACTGCTAAGACATTTGTCAAAACAATTAGTGCAAACTGCAAAACCCAATAGATAACCTGCAAAAGCAAGTCACTTTCTCAGAATGGGAAGTTCTTGCTTCAAAAGCAAGTTTCTGAATCAAAATGGATCGTTTGTTCTTCTAAATCAAGTCTTTATGTCAATGAAAGTGTCAGTGTTGTCAAAATGACAAGTTCTGACACCAGCATCGTAAAAACAACAGTCACATGATTTAGTCATGTTTTCATTGAGACAGATGACTCTGGAAGTGCTGCCCAGTGTAAAGTCCAGACAGTGTTACAGACCATGCTCAGCATTTAGAAAACTAGAAGTATAAAGATCAAGACACTGAATATTTACTTTACTGTATTTTTACAACTTTTCACAGCCTTGTTCAACTGAAAGAAAAACATTTAGAAAGAATAAACTCCCTTTGGCTCAGTAAACCAGACTGTAGTGGTTTAGAAACTGAAGATCCTGTAAACCAGACGGTGCTGCAGATCAGTCATGGACATCTAGACGCTCCGTCTGTCTGGACACATATGTCCATCTACATCACAGTGAATGTCAGCTCTGTCAATGCACAGAGGAAAGTTTCTTCTTGAGTGCTGAATCCACCCTCTGCAGGACTCTGCTGTGATGTCATCACAAGCTGCATCCATGGCTGCTCTCAGGGTCATTTGGGCATGTGGACGCCGGTCATTTACCTTCCACCTCCAGGAAGAGAAAAACTCCTCAATCGGATTCAGGAATGGAGAGAAGAGAGGAAGATACTCCACCAGCATCCTGTCATGTGCTGCAAACCACTGGCTGACCACAGCAGACTGGTCTCACTGGTAGCAATAAATGTTCACACAGCCTCTAACTCAGTGGAAGATCAGGTTCACCTGAGAAAAGTTATTTATGGACATTTTCATGGAAACATTACAAAGATTTAGAAACTGGATGTACAAAATGTTTGACAACATGATCAACACAATTGTGTGCAATGACACAATCAATGAAATGAAGATTATTAGTTGTATGAACAATGACTATTCAGCCACTACATGTATAGTTCATTTTGACAGACATGATAAAAGCAAATGAAAAAGTGATTATTTAGCAGATATTTGTACTAACTCAATCGCTTCATGTCCTAAAACAGTGACCAGTGGATGAAATGAACAGGAAACTGACACTAGGCTGAGCCCAAATGACTCCATGTTGTGAAGGTTGAACTAACTGTTGTGCAAACTTTAATTCTGTTGTGGAAAATGCACAAAAGCTAAAAACCGTAAAGACAAGAGACACATATGCTCATTATTTATTATAATTCACATCATTTCAATTAAAGCTGCAAATTAAGATCACTGCCTTCACTTACTAAACAATATAAATGATTTCCTATTTGAACCGGTTAAGTTACTTTCCACTCAAACCCAATGCCTTTTTCCACTTAAGTTTTGTAGTAAGTACGAAGCAGTTTTTAGAGAATAACGACTCCGGGTAGGCTTGTAACCTGCCGAGATGGAAATGGAAAGTTTCTGGAGAAGATTAAAATATTTAAGGTCATTATGGACAATATTTTGCTCCAAGACTACTAAAAACACAGATTAAAAAGTGTTGATATGTTATTATTGTGTTTGCAGTGAGTTGTAGTGCCCCCATGTGGCCAAGAAAATAATGACATTAAAATAAAAGGTGGTAAAAATATTTCCAGATTTAATCAGGCAGATATTGTGCAGCATTTCTGCCTAAAATATAAACAGAAATGTAGTGTGGCATTGTTTCCATACTCTGAACTCCCACAGCCTCTGAGCTACATGACCCGAGGGAAATAACTGTCACCTGCTACATTTTTTAAAAACTGACTAATTATAGCCCTGCCTGTATTTTATGGTAATACGTGCAGCCCCTGTGTGTTCAAACATAAATCAAAAGTATCATTTTTTTATTTTAATGAAGAAAAAGTACTAATTTGTGCGTGCACAGCATGCAGCACAAACAATGACTGGTGGCTCCAAATGAGCTCTCCATCACAGGTGATCAATAATCATCAGCCCATGAGAGAGCGCTTTCCAAACTTCTGCACCGTTCTGCCAAGTTCCTCAGCACCACTTCAGATGAATCAGGGGTTTGCTCCAACGAGGCCAGTCCGTACAAATTATTTCACTGGAAACTTTTTGCTCTAGAACGATTAAACTCAAACAAAACAGCGTAACATCTTAGGGAGAGAAAACAAACAAAAACAACCGAGCCATGTACATAATTTGACGGGTAACACGATCCTGTACTGTTTGACCGATATTCGATGCTCGATCTCACATTTTTTGTGCAAATTTTTTAAACATGTTCAAACTATGCGTGGGACATTCAAGTTCCCTTGGAAATGTTTGCAACTTGTTGCAAAAAGTTACATCTGGGATTAAAGTTCCAGTTGGAGTTTTTTATGAATTATATCAACAAAATGGCACTAAAATTGAGCTTTATGTGTCACACACACACACACACACACACACACACACACACACACACACACACACACCACATTTTAAATGGTGAAGCAACACAAACAACAGACTAAATAAAAACTGGAATTTTTAAGAATAACACGTCCGGTGCAGAAGCTTCCGTCTCTTTCTCCTTAACGTTTTGTCAATCATTCATCCTCTCCTTCAGTTTTTCCTCATTCGTCACTCAAACGCCAGACTTCTGGTTTCCCTGAGTCAGCGCTCCTCCGTCAGCACATTTTCCGTTTACTTAGAGTGAATTCTGTCGGTCAGATCGGTTTTACTCATCGCTGATATCTGCTTGGGATTGGGAGGCGTTTTGACACAACAGAAAATAATATGTATGAGAATGTAAAAAGTGCTTTTGTTTTAAAATGTCTGAGTATCTATCTGTTGAATATTTTTGTATTAATGAAAACAAAATGATCAAAAGATGAAAATCCTCATCGAGATCTATTTCTTCTACCACTTCTTTTTTTAACTGCTGAAATTAACCATCATTTCCATTCCTCTGTGGAGATCCTCTCTATTCATTTAGTCATCTTTAACTCTATTTTTACCACACATCCTGCTCCTCCTCAACCGTTATCTCATCTTAACGCGCAGAGCAGAGATCAGCGCTAGATCGAACCCGGTCTTTGTTTCCTTTGGAGGAGCTACAGGCCTTTGAAGCAGAGCAGAGGAAGTGAATTTTATCTTTCTGCAACACACTCCTCAAATTAAAAGTTGGCTCTCTTTTCTAACGTTTTGTGGAGGTTTCAGAGCAGTTTGGCTCCGTTTGATGCTGGGAAACAGTGGTGGGAAGATGATTGGTAGTCAGAGTGTACAAGATTCTGATATTAGCTTTAATAGCTGCTTACAATGATTGCATGTTCCCATTAGTGGCATATTTGGACATCCTGCCTAATGACAGACATTGGGAGTATAACTGTACACGTATCACAAAACTAACCTTCAAATATTGATTCAAGTCTGCATGAGCTTCTCCCAAATATTCTACTAATTCAATTCAGAGGATTAAAAATGCGCTGAAACAGGGGGAAAAAATCAGAAACCTGCTGTCCAGCTTTGTCTTGTATTTGTGAAGGAAACAGCCAGATGGCAACACTGCAGGAAATTCAAGTTATTTTAGTAAATATTCATCTCAAAAGAAAGGGATGTTTGGAAAATAAGAACAGCATCCCTTCTGTTGGTCTGTCAGTGAAGATGCTGCAATAAAATGAGCAAGCGTTAAAGGACCTTTCACAATAAGAGCATAAAACATATTTACTCTCCCAGCTCATGGGCCATAAACGACCCTCATCAGTCCATAGGAGAATGGAGCGGTACGGTTAGGGCGGAGCTGTGGCGTTAAAACAACACAGTCCACTGATTGGGGACAGAAATACGTCACTGTTTGAGACAAGCAAAACAAACCCCAGAGTGCTGTTATTTTATTACTTTATTAGTATAGGAAGAAGTTATTGTATTAGTTGTACACGGATGTGATAAAATGCCAGCAGTAGCAGCAGGGTTTGGTCAGCTGCAGAGCTCCAGACATTTGTCGATCAGCCGCATTCGGACGAGCTAGATGGATCAGTGAGAAATGGAAGAGTTTATAAAGAAGTTTCACAGGATGCAGCTGAAGGATTCGAACGGACGGCGGAACAGTGTCGGGCCAAGCTGAAGAAGTTAAAAGCCTCATATAGAAAAGTTAAGGACAGAGCAGGTATGACGTGACGGCACACCCACCTGCCAAGTGAGGGTCCAGCTGCCGATGGAAACGCTCTCCTGAAATCACGTACCCGTACCGGACCCCAAACTTTAGAGTATAATTACAGCAATATAATAACAGCTATTCAATTACAGTTGCTCTGGACACAATAACTTCAAGAAGTTTCAAAATAAAACTACTTTGCAAAAATACTTTGATCTCTTGGTTATCATTTCTGACAACATGAAACAGTATTTGTCTTTATTGCTTGAGACTCAGCACTTAGCAGGGGGGCCAGGCTTGCTGTCGGGGGGCACTGGCCCCCCATCTAGAACCGCCCCTGTTTCATTTTTGACATTGCTGATATTGCAACAAAACATTTTTCATATATTCTTCCACCCTATACTGTATTCCAAAATTGCTCATTTTTTCCAAGTTGTATTTGAGCAACAAAACTAGGCATGGTGAAAAAAGCCAGCACTAAAAACATATTTGAGCTTTATTTTGACGATGCAGTTCGCCAAAGAAGGAACAACTCACAGCTTCACAGCATGAAGCTAATTGCGTTTTCTGGTGAGTCAACATCTGGGAGATGAAACAAACATGAAGTGGAAACAATATGTCACAATATGATTGATATATTGCACAATCTCCTGATGGTAAAAACGTTGAAGTGTATTGATTTGATGTAAACAAACTGGAACGTAAAGCCACGTCAAGATTAGCAGTGCATATGGCGTCTTTTTTTCCATTAGGAGCATAATTAGGGTTCAGTAAATGGACCGTGAAGAACACATGCACTGAAACCCAAAACAAGCACAATATTTTATATAAATTTACTCCCATTTTTAAGTCACAAATACATGAACTAACTGAACTACTGAAGCCAGAACTCGTTATAGAAAAATATGTAAGGCAGAACTCTTAAAGCAGGAGTCTCCCCAGGGGGGCTCCGACTCTTTCAAGGCAGCTTCAGTGGATGGAAGTGAAGCTAAACGACTTTAGTGGGAACATTAGATATCAAAAAGGAGATCAGAATGACGCAGATGTGTTTGATTGAGTGAAACTCTTCAGAGATGTAACAACATTGGGGAGTTTTTGCACTTTTTTCTACCTGCCAAAAGTCAGACGCTGATAAACGTGTTTTTTATCCTTTGTTACATCGAGAGCCTTGAATTTTTAAAAATGATGTTTTGAATATCTTCAAATGAAATGCAAATGCACCAGTTGTGTGAATATTTTATTAAAATGTGCAGACATTAAACAAAAACAAAGCTTTTACATTTGAAAAGCGATGAATGTCCTCGTTTAGGATGGTTTTTAAACGAATCCCTTAACAGAATAAAACAAATAAAAGGCCTATCATTTAGCACTCGTATGAATATTGGCTTTAAAGAATCGCAAAACTATGTTTGGAGAACTTTAATAGTTGCTACAGTTTTTATCTGGGATGATGTGAGGACACTGAGGGAAGGTTTTCTGAGAATGTGATGCATCAGTGTGTTTATAGGTGATGAAATGAAGCTCCAAAGGAAAATAAGACCTCGTCTGCAGTTAGCTATCATGATGTTTTATTAGGCTGTTTGCTGCCTCTGGTACAGTAAACAGAAAATATATAAAAGTAATAAAAAAACATCTGAAAAACACACAAAGACATGACTGAAGATTAGGAAAGTGCCCTCCTTTAATCTGGTTACCCTGCTGAAAAAACCAGCATAGACCAGCATATGTTGGTTCCAGCATATGTTGTGTTTTGGTGCTGGTATGCTGGTCCATAGTGATCCATTAGTTCAACCAGCATAGACCAGCATTGACCAGCATTGAATCATGTTGGTCTACCAGCTAAACCAGCACCAAACCAGCATAGACCAGCACCAAACCAGCATAGACCAGCATAGACCAGCATTGACCAGCATATAAATCAAGACCATCATGATTTGTTTGCTGGTCTTTGCTGGTCAATGCTGGTCTATGCTGGTTTGTTGCTGGTCTATGCTGGTTTGGTGCTGGTCTATGCTGGTTTGGTGCTGGTCTATGCTGGTTTGGTGCTGGTCTATGCTGGTTGAACTAATGTATCACTATAGACCAGCATACCAGCACCAAAACACAACATATGCTGGAACCAGCATATGCTGGTCTATGCTGGTTTTTTCAGCAGGGTGAGCAGATAGTCTGAAAGGTTTCACCAGAAACAACAAGCTTCTTAATGGCTGAAAGAAATGTTTAGAGGCTCTTACGTTTCATTACATTATGTCAATTGTCAAGTTTGTGTTTTTTCTTTAATCTAAAGGTCTTTGTCATCCAAGGGTTTAGCAAACCTAAGCAGGTAAACACACGTTTTAAAGGAAACTACAAGCTCCAGTTTTTCCTCAAATAAGTTGCACAACCCTGAAACATTTCAAATCTTCTTAAACAGTTTTTTCTGTGTAGTGCTCTAATGTAGTGACGTCATGTGTTCTTTCATTCTAACAGCTGTTTTCTTCAAGATAAAGAGACATTGATTAGTAGGCATAAATAGTTTACCCCTTTACTTCCTGACCAGCATGTTAGTGGGTCAGTTGGTTAATTGGTTGGTTGGTGATGGTTAATGGAATGGTTGGTTGGTTGAGTGGTTGGTTGGTGATGGTTGATTGACTGGTTGGTTTATGGTTAGTTGATTGGTGATGGTTAATGGTTTGGTTGGTTGGTTGATTGATTGGTTGGTGATGGTTGGTTGACTGGTTGGTTGGTGGGTGGTTCATGATAGTTGGTAGACTGGTTGTATTGGTTGGTTACTGATGGTTGACTGGTTGGTTGGTTGTTTATGGTTGGTTGGTGATTATTGATTGACTAGTTGTATTGGTTGGTTGGTGGTTCATGATGGTTGATTGACTGGTTGGTTGGTGATGATGATTGACTGGTTGGTTGGTTGTTTGGTTGTTTATGGTTGGTACGGTTGGTGATGATGATTGACTGGTTGGTTGGTGATGATTGATTGACTGGTTGGTTGGTGATGATTGATTGACTGGTTGGTTGGTTGTTTGGTTGTTTATGGTTGGTACGGTTGGTGATGATGATTGACTGGTTGGTTGGTTGGTTGTTTTGGTACGGTTGGTGATGATGGTTGACTGGTTGGTTGTTTTGGTACGGTTGGTGATGATGGTTGACTGGTTGGTTGGTGATGATGGTTGACTGGTTGGTTGGTGATGATGGTTGACTGGTTGGTTGTTTTGGTACGGTTGGTGATGATGGTTGACTGGTTGGTTGGTGATGATGGTTGACTGATTGGTTGGTGATGATGGTTGACTGGTTGGTTGTTTTGGTACGGTTGGTGATGATGATTGACTGGTTGGTTGGTGATGATGGTTGACTGGTTGGTTGGTGATGATGGTTGACTGGTTGGTTGGTGATAGTTGATTTACTTGTTGGTTGGTGATGGTTAATCAGCTGGTTGGCTGGAGGACTGGTTGGATTTTTTGTTAAACCTTTGACATTATTTTAACATCTGACTGTTGTTTTGGATTTCAACATTTTCACATCTGTCTCAGTTTAGCAGCTGGTTTCAGGTCAGCCAGTCTACAGATAAATCTATCAAATGTAAAGGGTTTGTCCAGCCTTTTGTCCACTGTGTTTCAGTGTAAAAGGTATAAATAATTTTCTTTTACATTGAACAAGCTATTTATAGCTTTTCAATATCCTTTGAATGGACTCACATTGAAAGTGAATTGCTGTTAAATTAAAGCGAATCCCCAGAGTTTCACTGCAGCTTACAATCCTTTACACAGCCATCACTTTCACATTACTTGACCCCTAGAAGAACTAAAAGGGCTATATTTCACTGTTGCTTGTGATATTTATGTGTTTAACCATAAAAGTATATTTAAATTATCAAGTGATGCAAAGGCTTATAAAGAACATTGGATAAACTACAGTGAAAATGTAAAACATTGGAACAGTTTTCACATGGCAGCAATACACTTTGTTGGCTCATGAGTCCTGTCGGATATAAAAGCCATTTCTCCAAATAGAAGCTGTTGAGAAACCTGCAACTTTACATAGAAATGCACCTAAGATGACTGGGAATTTATATAAAGACTTATATAATCATTTTCATGTTGTAAAGTCTGTATATAAATCTTTAAAATGAAGTTGCTTCACAAATTTACAGAACTGCAGGTCTACTGAAGCGGGTACATGTCAAAAACGGAATGTTTTTTTAAACTTTAATGCTGCACTTGATCGCTTCTTTAAGGAAAGTAGTTTCACAGGTTTTGCAGAGACGGTTTTATAGGTGAAACTCAACCTTTTCAGCAAAGTTTCACTTCATTAAACCTGCACTGGTATATTTTTAAGGTATTGAAAGAGAAGTGAAAAAGTAAACTTTCAAAACTCATTTCTTATTTAAATATCGACGATTAAAAAGTGATTAGCACCTGCCCTTCACTAACAACACTGCTAAGCCTCAGTGATTACAACAGGAGCAGAACACTGCAAAATAATGTGATTCAATTTGGCAGACAGAAAATTTATTCTGCTGCAGTCTCGTGGAATTTGAGGCCTCGTGTAAAGTAGACGTGATGTGAAACAGCTGACCTAAATCACTGAATTTGTCATGCGGACAACGTTGATCAATCAGCTGCTTTTAATGGAAGACGGCTTGCAAGTTTTTATATGACAACTAAATCCTGCAATGAAAGCAAACGCTAAGCTAAAATACAGATTTGCTCCTACAACATCAACACAAATACTGAAGGAAATTTACAGATAAGCTAAGTTGCTGTTTGCAAAATCAGCACAAGCCCAGCAGGTGCTTCTAAAACAGAAATAAGCCAGCAGGAATGGTAGCAGAAGAAGAGTTACACCAAGTCTACAGCAGATCCATTCTACATACATAAATGTAATGAAACTTTATCAACCTTCCTGCTATATTCTGGAGTCAGAGCCATTTCATCAAATGGGTAAATGGATCAGATATTATTGATGCAGTGACGTAATACTCTGATGCATCTTGACACACCACCGATGTATTAGTGCACATTGGATCGGCAGAGCAGCTAACGACAAAGACTCCACTCCACTAGTCCAAATCATCAGACTTTGTTTTTGTGACTTTAGTGCAACTTGATTCCAAGTTTCGGAGACGAGTCGTCATCTCCTCCTCAGAACTGACTCTGCTACCGCTAGTTAGCACTAATCTGTTTTTCTCTGAACTAATGTTTGTCAAAGGGCTGTATGCAGCAGGTAAAATATTAATTATTCATAAAATTTAAAACCTTAAAAGTTTTAGCGGTGTCCAAAGTGCGGGCCGCAGGCCACTTGTGGCCCAAAGAGGGATTTTGTGCGGCCGTCGTCTGTGTTTCAAGAATGGTAGAATTTTGGCCTCGCAGCACAAGACGGCAGGACTTCTATCAATGTGACGCCTAACACAAAAAATGTGCATTTTTACATTGAAATTTTGTGTAGCGTTGTGAATACTACATCCTCTTCAAGTAAATATTAAACTCATTTGAAGGATTAGATGAAAAGTTATGAACTGTGACATTTACCCTTAGGAAATGGATCATATTTATTGAAGGTATATTATTCTGTTGTATTTCAGGGAATAATACCTTTAATAATCTGAAGCAAAGACAAAAAAAAAATTTTTACAATCATTTATTTATAAAAAGGCTAAGATGGGGAATGTAACAGTGCTGAATGATGAAGTAGATTCATTTAAATCATAATAAACTCTTAAACATGATGAGAAACCTAAGATGTGTAATTCTGAGTTTAAAGGAGAGCTGGAGTGATTTAAAAGACTGGAATCTGTTTTATTAGACTATGAGGAGTTATTTTAGTCTAGAGGTTACTTTAGTTGCTATTTTGAGTTGCTACTGAATTTGGATAGTTTAGTTTAGGAGAATTAAACTTTATCAAGCCAAGCCTCTCACGGTCAGAAAGTGGGTTCTTACTGAGTTGCAGAGGTCTTGTGGGTCCAGCAGTTTGAGGGGCCCCTGGCAAGCTGAGGTGGGCAGGTCCCCAGGATGGAGGCCCAGTTCCCAGGAGGCAGTTCAGCAGGTTCACCTGGGAATCGTCTGATGGCCCTGAGATCCATTGCGGCAGTAAGGGAGGTCACCATCGGCATGGTGACCGCAGGTTGAGCCTGTCCCAGCCTGGTGGGTTACTGGGACAGCATTTCTGTTTGATGTCATTCGAGAGTTTCCACAAACTCCCCTTGAACCGGCAGATAAGGAGAGACGCTCACACAAGTAAGCTCCCCAGGAGAGGTCTTGGTTCAAAGCTGTAGGTTTGGTTCAGCTCAGACTGAAGCAGAAGAACACATTTATAACTCTGAGTGAGTGAACGACCTTGGAGCAGGAACACTGGATGTAAACAAGAGATTAACCTAGTGTCCAAGGCTGTGATGGTAAGAAAGGAGGCTGAATGAGAATCTGAGTTTATTATAACTAAGAGGGAGTCCAGTGAGGTCATCTGACCAGAAGGTTGAAGGACATCTGTAGGAATGTTGAGTCATCAAGAGGTTAGGACATGATGATATAATCCAGATTATTGGCAGAAAAAGTACAGTCGTGTGTGTGAGTGACCGGGGGTCAAATGTCATTGGATTAGCGTATTCCGTAACGCTACATTTGAAACTTTAAAGACTTTCAACTTGATGACTTTGGTTTGTGTGGGAAAAAAGTTTGGACCCCATTGATCTAAACTATCACTTTAAAAAAGAACAGAAGGAGAAACAGTACTTTCATGTAGTCACTTTGCACAAGGGCCAACGGAGCAAGTAAACACTTTACTCCCTCTTTGGGTTTAATGTAATTTCAGGACAACAGAATTAAAGAGTTTGCTCTAATTCCGAACCACTCTCCCAAACAAAGATAAAGAAGACAGATGTAAACAAGCCTAATCAGTTCCAGTAAGGAGGTTTTGCTCATGGGTTAAAGTGCCCTGTTGCCAGCAGCCATTAGCTGCAGCAGCTAACTCTGACAGAACAGGAGGATGTTTAGGACTTAGATACGACTTGGAAAAAACAAAACAAAAAAAAAAGATAATTGGCTGCAATCTCTCAGACAGCCTTGAGTGGAAGTCCTTTGGGCATTGGTATCGATGAATCTCTCCGATTGAGGCTAAAACTTTACCAGCATTCCAGAAGTCTTAAGATCATAAAGAAGGTCGCTTTAAACGCAGAAGGTAGGTTGGTTTAGAATGATATGCAGAGCGTACAGCAGTGCTTCCTCTGGGAAATTCAGCTCTGCCTCACCAACAGACACGACAAGAAATTACAGCTGACGCTTTTGTCTTTGCTGAACTGCGAGCGGCAGAGGCACAGTTTTGATTTGCTCGCATTTGCAATTTGCATTCTACAACTTGCTTGACTTGCTATGTTGCACAAAAGCCAAATTAACCCCAAACTCAGGCAGACTTCCCATATGCAGCTGCAAGGGGATTTCTGATCAGTAAGCCCCGGTAATAATCCCTCTCTCTGATTTCCATAATGAGTCAGCCGCCAGCTAAATTGTGTTATTATGGTCAATTAATCTTGCAGGGCAGGATTTTCATCCGGCGCTAGAATCCCGTGTCACTGATGTACACGGAGCATCCTGACAGAGGCAGTAAACCTTTATGACATCTCTGAAAACGGACATTTATGTTTAAGGTGTCAGGGTCAGGGTTGCACTGACGGTAGAGTATTTACTCCTGAAAATAAACGTCATGTTCCCTTTTAAATGCACAGATATTAATAGCTGTTCCTTTTTAAATCTGTAACCAACTCCAGTTACTCTTTGTTGTTCAAAGAGTTCAGTCTGCTTCAAACAAGTTCAATCATTAAAGTTCCATTCACAGATGTCTAAGGGCAATTTTGATATATATTTTTACCTTTTCCAAATGGTCAAACTGAATCATGAAAGCCCAGCTCGCACATAAAAGGGCATGATAAATGATCCAGAGGTGAATACAGTACCCAGTCTCCCTTCAAACATTATTAAAGCTGCTGCACTTGGAAAAGTGACACATTTTTTGACATAAAGAAAGAAAAAGTAGACCATGCAAGAGAGTTCTAGTCTTGCACTTCTCCTCTAAAAGGGTGGAGACAGTGATGATCAGATAGATGGTTTTAAAGGGCACAAAGGTTGGCAAAAAAGGCTGCTCAAAATGTCATCTGCTGTTTTCAAAAGGATTCAAGTACCATTTACTTCTCTTCTGATGACCTCATCAGCAGGTAAATATGGAAAAACATATCTTAAAAAACACAGCTCTACTGTTAAGGGGTAATTTGTTTATAAGTCAAAATCATGTGACCCACCAGGTGAGAATCCCTGCTCTATACCCACTAGACTAGATCAAGGCTGGGGAACTAGTTCAGCATAAAAAGCCAAATTAAGCCCATCATAGCCTGATAACTCTATATGTGGATATATAGTCTGGCCATGATCATTTAACTCATTCATAGGAGCGGGATCAACAGTTGTCAATCAAACTGTCTTCACATGCTATTGGATAGGACCAATCAGAGCCGTTTAGTACCAACCAGAACCAGCTGGTAAATTAAACTTTTACCTATCTTAAGAGCCTCTATCTGTTCGTGTCTTAAAGAAAAACCCAAATCTAAATCGTCCAATGTTGATGACAATGCTGTTTCAAATGAACGCAGTTCCCGAGCTGCCGCCATGTTGTATAATTTCAAAGTCGAAGCTCTGCCTCCATCGGCTAATCCCACCTACCAAACCATTAGAGCGTGGTGATTGGTCCGGTCAGTCCGGACCAATCAGTGGGCTGCAGAGGTTCCAATGGAGCGTGCAAAGTCTGCAGAACCAAAGTGACAAGTCTAGTTTCCTAGGCTCCACCATTACAGTAAAGAACCACTAGATTAGCTTTATGTGCTCAAACTGTTTTAAACTTTAGCCACAAAGTAGTGGGACACCATTTAGTCTTTATTGTCCACTAGTGTCTTTAGCTTTGGCTTGTGCTCAGCTGTAGAAAAGATTCACAGACACGTTGATGCAAACATTGCGTGCAGCCTCTTTTACATTGGGATATTTATCTGTGGGCACAAGTTTCCAAAAGGATCCTTCTCCCAAAACACGTTTACATTAAATGGACTCGACCACTGTGTTTGTCATTCTTTGCTTTTTTGTTTCCAGAGATGATCTGGTCAGTAGCACTAGCTTAACTGATTTCCACCTGCGCATCATGCTACCCTGGTGCTACGTTCAAGAAGTGTAGGAAATTTCAGTATTGTCACATAATCTAAAAACAATAGTTCCCAAACTTTTGCCAAACTTTAGACCAATGGCAGAGACTTGGGACCTATATACCACTGACAGATTATAGCATTGCTAAAAAGCTAGATAAACAAGTGCATCATAACCCACTGTACCCCTGTAAAGGGTCACATTAGCATATACCGGCTCAAGAAAAATATTAAAAATTAGAATAAGTTACATAGTGTGCCTTTAATAATGCAATACTTGGACCATCAAAAAAAACTTTTACAAAATAAGTAATAAAAACACAGTAAATATACATAGATGTAAAATCATATCTTGCAGTAAGGAAATTACAGCATGTCAAACCATATCATTAAACAAGAGTTCTACTATTTCCCCTTAGGGTCTGTGTTGCACGGTGTAATTTAAACTTACAAGAATGTCTAAATCACAGTTTCACCAGCTTTTGCCTTCCAGGGAGAGGTTGAATCTTAATTTGTTCAGTTGCACAACCACAAATCAGTCAATGCAAAAGCAGACTCCTTCACAAGGTGGAGTTATTGAAGCAGAGTGATCAGATAAACGAGTAAATAGATGTCCCACAACCTGATAACGACGTGTCAGCTGCTCGCCAGGTGACGGAGAACTCTTCTTCTACGAGGCTTTACTCAAACTCCTCTTCTTCAGCAGCAAAATAGAACTGAAAGCCTGGTCGTTGCCAACAGAATGATGGTGATAAACAGCACTCGGCAGACTATTTAATTACCAGATCAATGCTGAGACATACAGCCTGTCTGACACTCCGGGACGATTCACTGCCACGTTCACTGATTAAGCTGCTCCCTGTCGCTCCCTGGGGGCAGCCTGAAGTTGCAAAAATCTTGATAAAAGCTCCGTTCGAGATGTTGTATGTGCACTCAAATTTCACCAGAATTCCAGAAAAGCCTTTTGCTGTAGAGTTTCTTTGTGCAGACGTCTGCATATTAGGAAGTGTTTTGGTGTCTGAAGGACATTAATGTGCTTCTCCTAATGAGGCAGCACCCTGCCACCGAGGCCACGACGGTCCTTGTTGATGAAGCTCCTCAGCGTTCTCTGTGTCATTCTGCTGCACGTCATTAAGACTTATTTCTCTATTAGCAAAGTTTTCTTTGTTGTGTTGCAATTTCTTTGTGCCCTTTTCACACTGTGAGGCCACAGAGATCAGAAATTGCCTTTAAAACAGTAGAAAGGACCATGCATTTACAATAGTTAAACACTGAGGATCTCCAGAAAGTCCCTCCCCATTTGTAAGTCCTCAATGGCACCTTGTGAGACGGAGAAAAGGATGAAGACAAACTGTCATCAGCTCATGAGTGGAGAGATGTTCATATTGCATGGCAGGATGGCAGAAGGTATTAGTCAAAAGGGGACGACTGGAGTAACAACATTAGTCGTGTTGTTACAGACTCCCTCTCAGCCTCGAGAGCTGCCTGCACTATTAGTCACTCACTTCTCTCTATCAGTGTGTGGCAGCCAGACAAACAGCGCCTTGAGAAAATAAATGAATCAATAAAAAAAACAAAGATCTTTCAAAGATTTCTCAGCACCACAGGCTACAAAGCTTCCCTCACTCCATCTGAACACACTGCTGAGAGGACGCCATCCTCATTCACTGTGACTAAGAGAAATGGCTGATAGAAGTCCTTCTCAAGTCTTTGGAAAGCAGAAACTTGTCCAGGGAAGTTCCCAGAACAATTGTCGAAAGACACAGAGTGGCCACTTTTAAAAGTTGCATTAATTGGCTTTAGAAAGTTGAGAACTCAAAACCCGGAGCCAGCTCACCAACTGTCGGCTGTTTGCTGCTCGGCAGATCGCTCAGATGCTCACACGTCTGTCTGAAAACTGCACATAAATGAGAAATGTGAGACAGAACTGTCAAGTTGATTTGACCCTTATTGTTGGGCTTTTACATAACAGATGGACAGCAAAATTCGACATATCAGTTATTTCTTATTAAGTGCCTAAAAGTGGTATCTGAAGGAGAAACTAATAAATAACCCAGTCCTGGAAAGCTACTTTTTTCTCTTACTTTTTAAAAGAACTTCTAAAATCTTTCAGGTTAAGGCTGCAAATTAAAGTTTAAAGCATGCAGTTGGGAGAGTTCTTTTACCTAAAAATAGCCGAAAACTATTTTTGTCAAAGTTAAGGAAATATAATTAACTGTGTTGAAGCAAATACAAGAAAAATCCTCGATTGTTGGGAGGTCTGTGGGGAAAATGTCACCCTGTTTGGGAGGCAGGCTCACATTTCACCACAGAACCAGGAGCATTGACCGTCTGCTTTAGACTTCCTGGATCATCTAGATCCGATTGCCATGGTTACCAAGGAACTCTCCCTTCATATCTTCTTGTTTTTTTGCTATGACATCACATTTGATCATCCTAACAGTTCTGATCTTAATCCACATATTTTAATCCTATCCTTATTTTCTAATACAGATTTAAAAACAACGTTTATACATCTTATCTATAGCTGCAGATGCAGTGTTTTTTAAAACTATAATATTCATAAGTTATTTTAAAACCCCACAATGCCCTCCTATGAAAAAGTCAATTCATTTCAAGATGGCCACCACAGCTGATCACCTGAAGGGCCCATTTATGCTCATGTTACATAAGAATGTCTGTTTCAAACATCGTCGACATCACTGCACACAAAGCATAATCTATGTATGCATGGTTGCTAGGCACTCACTAGAGGGCGGTTCTGACTTTTTTTCCTTCTTTTCATTGTGCATACATGAGCTATACTGCACAACACTGCCCCCTAGATATCTGTAGAGATTGCACTATTTGCTGCAATATGCGTGGAAAAAAATGCAAAGGACATCAGCAGGACTGCTGGTAAAACCCAACTGGTGATGGTTATTCTAAAGGGGAAATCAGTGATTGCTTTTCTTGTGTTTTCAGGAACAACAACTTGTTTGCAGTTAAAAGTGTTCACAATAAACAGCTGTATAGATTCATGCTGTAGATTTAAATATTCCACTCAGACACCATCCTGTCATTGCATGTGTAAAATATTCATTTATGGTGACGTTTAGGCGTTTTGTCCCCCTCCAGGATAAACAAACATGGTCTGTCATGACTAGTCGTCCCCATTTCTTCCTAACATGAGGTACATCAAAAGATTCACTAGTTTAGGTAGCTAAAGCTTAGGAGACTTTGACCTCTAAATGATTCATTGTCCAAACATATCTGCATGTGCATCACCTCAGCATATTGATAAAAACTATCCATCTGGAAGAGACCGTCTTGTAGTAATTACATGAACCACCCGGCCTAAGCAGGTAGCACAAAGGTTACAGGGGTTCACTGGAATGATAATTACCTGCAACTGCAGAGAGTGTGAGCTGAATTTACAAACAGAGCTAATGAGCTGAGTAAAGCAGCAACATGCAGCATGCTGCTGTGGTCTAGGAACCGTTCTCCAGGCTTTATGAGGAGACTTGTGATTTTTTTTAACACTGGCTGCATTTTGGCACACTATATGTCCAGGTTATAAACTATTCACCCTCCTTCCTTCAGGCAGAGAACAAAACAAGGCTTAGGACTTCTAGGAAATAGCTTTTATATCTTGAGCACAAAACACTGACCTAATAAAAAGTCAAAAATAAAGTTTGTCATTTCAGTGACAAAAGGAAACAGTATTTGTTTCCAATGCCTGAGACGCAGCACTTAGCGGGGGGGTCACAGGGGGGCCAAGCTTGCTGTCAGGGGGGCCCTGGCCCCCTGTGGCCCAGCCCTAGAACCGCCCCTGGTTATTCCTAGAGAGATTTTAGGTTAAACATCAGATCGACTGAAGGATGATGTACCTCTCGGGTCCTGTATCAAATCTTTGTTTTTCATTATAAGAGCTCAACTTTCAAATACTCTTTATCTGTAAATTGTATTTTAGAGCTTCCCGCTGCTTTCTTTTAATCGTCAGTTCCTCAATTTAGAATTTTGAAAGCCTATGAGGACACATGCCAAGTTGTTGACTAATCTTTGTTTGGGAATCACTTTGTTGATCCAAAACTACTTTCTTACGCCTGACAGGTTGATATATTTCGACTGTCAAAATGCAAAGCAAGAGCGGAGTTTTCTGACAAATTTTTCTCAATCTGCAGCACGCACAACCGTGTCTGCATTTGACAAACTCCGCCATCGTATTAATAATGAATCCTTTTTCATTTCCAATTAAAATATTGTCGATTGAGCTGCAGATACTTTTTAGCCGAGAACATTTGCACTAAGGCATCCAGTGGGATTTCCATCAGGCTCATCGCACACTGACTCCAAGTGACTGATAAGTAAAAGATTAATGCTGATGCATGCGTATGCACAACTGCCTGCTTTCAAACGTCTGCAGCTGCCCTCTATATCAACTCAATGGACTCTGAAGACACTAATTATGGAAATCTCCAGCTCATTGTGCTCTCAATCTTTCTCTGAGTCTTTGCAGAGTGACAGAGATGCAGACAGGGTTAGGGCATCACTTCTTCATTTGACAGCTGACAGGCAGAGGAGACGCTAAACGCGAGATTATTTTTAATTTGAAGACAACCTCTCTTCTCTTTTCTACTGGTTTATTCATGGAGACGGTTCATGCCTTAAGAGGACGCCGCTTCTAAGTTATTAACTGAAAATACAACTTTGACTCGACAGTGTAACACAATGATGTCATTTACTAGAAGCTTGTGATATATAACATGATTTAACAGAAACCTTATGACGATTGTTACATTTGCACATTAGTAAGATTTAAGACTCTTTCCCAACATGATTGAATGTTAGTACAGCAGTGAGTGACAGCAGGTAGATGGCTGATTCTCAGCTTCATTGTATTTTTGGCTGTTGTGAAGTGACTTTACATGTCAAGAGAGGAAGTCTCAAAAGTGTATGCAGCTTTAAAATAATACCTTGTTATCTGTCAAGCTGCCAAGTGCAGCTCAAAACAGATCCCACCATGCCTTCCTGCAACCTGTTTAAGTAGTTTTATTTTTTGCTGATCAATCCTGGTGGGAAAAATACTGTCCAAGTGTAAACTGAAGGATTAAATGAGGAATAAAGCTAAATTTATTTAAATATTTGCAAGAATCGTTGAATTTTGAAGTACTTTTGGGGGATTTTTGTGTCCACAATGGGAGAAAGTGCCTTAAACATTTAATTTAATCTCTGTTTCATCTTGACATTTAGTTAAAAGTGATAAAATGTGAAATTAATGATAATGTTATCCCCTAATGCAATGAGAATCGGTAAGAGAACCGATATCGATAAGTGATACAGAGAATGGAAGTGGTATAGCTACGTAAATTTGTATCAATTCCCATCCCTAAAAACAACCATTGGTGCCATATTATAAAAACGGCCTAATTGTAAACTCAATTTAGAGAAATATAGTGAGAAATTAGGCACATTTGTAGCTGTACTCTGGAATATCCGGAGTTCCCGGGATACTTAAGGCTGCATTCGGTAATCTGGAAACAGGCTAGGTATGCTAGCTATTTTACACAAACATGGTCACAGAACTCTCAACCCTCCTGTCGGCTATAATCTCTAGGCCGTGCCTCCCTTACACATGGGACCGCCACATAACAAGTTAGTGCAAAACACCCGTCGTTGAATCGCTTTACGCCAATGTACACCCTGGTTTTTCCTCTTTCGTCCAAACGTTTTGCATTTTCTGCTAGCTGAAAATGTGTTTTACTTTTTGGGACTCTGGTATTTTTTCCTAACACTGAAGCGGTAGCAGACGACTGTTTTTCTTTACTTCTGGGATGTTCAGCTGCAAAATGATCCAGCGCCCATGAATGGAGGGTCCAGTGTGGCGGTTTGGCGAGATTCGCTGAGGTTTTTAGACAAATGCGAGAAAATGACTATTACTTTCTTTCGTTTTTTAAAAATCACTACAATATATTTATAGCTATTCTATGTTAGAACATTAAGAGGCATGAAAAAATATGTTTTAAGCTAATTTGTTTTCCAAATGACCTAAAGCGAGTTTCCAAAGTTGTTGCATAAATGTTGAAGGACTTTCATGAGAATATTCAGAGACATTTGCACAACTAAAATGAGATTCTTTTAAAATCCCTGTGATGTGCATTTAATGTGAATGTGGTGTAACATTGACATGAGTAACAATTTAGAAACCTGGACCAGAAATACAAGGTCTCTCCTCAATGCAGCTCTCGTTTAGTTATCAGACATCAGGCAAAATATGGAGGAGCTCAGATATGAAGAGCAGAAGTTGAAGATCCCAACTTGGAAGTCATATTCCCAACATTACCTGGATATATTTAAACTTCTCAAAGGTTTCAGAAAAACATTTGAACAGTTTCAGATCTCAGCTGTGTCCCTCAAATGTCACTTTTCAGATCGACTTTTTCCACTCTTATTGCTCATTTCACCTTTTATGCCAACATCATTAGTTTGTGTCAAAATCAGCTCAGTGAATCTCACATTCTTGTGTTTTAAAATGCGATTTTTGTCAGAGTTGGCTTTCCTTCGGGTCTCGCTACAGCAGAAAAACGAAACTCAGTTTGTTGAAAGGTTTGTTGAAAATCAGTCAAAATCTAACTGGAAGCACCTCACAGGGAGACAACAACAGAATCTAAAAGGAGACGCAGAGAGATGCCCAAAAGGCAATCAGGAGTCTGTATTAATTATGCTAATGATTTGGATTTCCTACTTCATTAACCACCATTTTGAGCTGGTTGATCACAAATGGTAGCTCTGCATAAACCCTCTCTCTCTCTTTGTGCATGCGTCTATGAGGGCGCACGTGCTAATTATTGCATGTGGTAATTACTGTAAAGACATTCTGAAATCAATTAGGCTTGTTCCTTGGGGGCATTAATATACGTCAGAGTATTTGAACTGACAAATCATGCTTTTTGTTTATTCTGAAGTGCTGTTTTCAATTTGAATAAAAACAAAGGTTGTGTAATTATTTGTGGGGGAAACATTTCTCTCCCAAATTCAGGAGATAAATTGTCTCAGTTGATAATTAGAAACAGCAGGTGAGTTCAACTGAGAGTGCTCACCCACAGGGTTCCCCCAAAGACACAGTCATAAACCTCCAGACCCACAAAACACATGCAGACTGGTTGGGCCAATTCCCATACGCCATTGCCTTGTAGGAGAAGTGACCAAGTCTGATCTACGCCATTGCTCAAGAACATGGTCAAAGCTCTGCCTGAGGTGGGACTTAAAGGCCATCTTGTCCATCAGTTTGGGCCTACCTGGTTTCTTTATGTTTATTCATTTAGCTGACACTTTTATCCTACAGCCCACCCCAGCCCTCTGCCTCTCATTTGGAGCAACTCCAATAAAGAAGGGAGTGAAGAATGATTTTCACTGTATGTGTCCAACTAAACGATCCTAAGAAGGATTAGTGCCATCTTGGAAGCTTTGGAAATTGCAGATCGTCCAAAGCCAGTGGCCGAGCGATTCGAGGAATAAATTAAAACGTGTGGCTGTTTTTATTTATTTTTCATCATCGGCCTCAATCACACATGCTTCTCTGCAGACCTCAAGGTTATCTGCTGGGTTAACGAAGACAAAGGAGAAGAAAATTGGGTCCTTTATATTATGCAAGACTGTCAACCGGAGGTGGGCCTCAGAATTCCCAAGTTGTTCCATTCAAATATAATTTAAATGAGCAAATACGATGGTTGTGGAGTGGAAGCCAGGATATGAGGCTGTCATAGCGTAGCCAAGTCATTACATATTGATGTTTCACACAGCTGTAATTGATTTGTATTTGTTCTCAGGCATCGGTCTAAATGTGGTGAGAGCTTCCACCATATTTGACAGGACAGTGATTCACAAGCTGCAGCTCGGTTACATGCTTCTATTGATTTCTACCCTCGGCAGATCGTTCATTACCATCTCACATCATGAGGACGAGCTAATGCACACCAGATTACAATCCTACTCAGCGTCTGAAGGTTTTCTCGAGTGGCTGATTTTCAAGGAATGTGTGCTCAGATTAACACATCAGATCTAAGAATTTCACTTTTTAAAATCACATGCAAACTAATATAGCGTATAGATGTGTTATGATGGAGTGTGTGGCCTGAAGTGATTATATGGGTGTGCAGAATATTTGGGAAAAAATGTTAGCTTTAATAAAATGGATCAAAATATTGAATATAATGCATAGTGAAAGGTTTAAATCAACTTTAGGAGCAGTTTCAAGCCAAATCAGTGAGACATATTTATTAGAATATTAAAATTATCTTTGCAAAATGATGCAAACAAGTAACTAATGCAGCTGCATGCATTGGTCAGTGGAGGTGTTCTGTTAAACCAATGTTTAGGATTTACTGCTCTGATAACTTTTTTTAGGCATTACAAACACAAATTATTTCCCATCTAAAAATCAGAATCTGCTGTTTCTCACATTTACATCATATTAGATGAGGCGCATGAATACTGTTGTTTTCAAGATTTGACCAAAATCAGTCTGACATGAAACTGTTACCTTATTTTAAAAAACCTACTGTAATCCAATTTTAAGTTTCTCTTGCAGGTAAGCAAAATATTAATTTTTATTTAGTGTTTTTAGGGTGCTTAAAAGATTAATCAATATAAATGTGTCAAATATTGAAGAATGTGTGATTTTTCTTTACATTCAATGTTTGACAGCTATATATCTATAGTGCTCACCTAAAATAATGGGTTCTAAATAAGATCTGTTATAATGTTCCCTGAATGAGTGTTATTTTTTTGTATCAGCTGTGGCTGTCTCATTATGATGTAGTGATTTGAATCCAGCCATTCACACTGATCTTGTGGGAGCTCAAATCAGTCGGTTTTCTAATAAAACAGCTTGAGGCAACCCAATATGACAGTCGAGATAAAGAGTTTGCAGGGGCTTTAAACAGAAATCCATATATTTGAAATGGAATTCACAAATACAGATGATCAATGGCTCAAGGCTACAAGAGCCACAAAGGTGAAATTTGTCAAAGAGCATGATGTTCCTGTACTGACAAATCAGATTCCACGACAATGAATGAAGGTGCAAATCTTTCACAATAAATGGACTGGATGAGGGGGTCCCAGAGAATTCTTTACCAGGTGTTCTTATGTCTTGATTTGATTTTCATGGAGAAACTTGCCAAGTTGTGATGCTGATTTTAACTCCAAAAAAAAAAAAAAAAACAGCTGGCAGCACAATAACAAAGCAGTAATCCACATGAACGTCATCGTTAGATATTTTGATAAATCAGGACAGGAAGGTGTTGGTTGCTATAGTAACTAAAACCACTTTGAAGATTATAAACTAATTCAGGCAATTACATCATAATCCAGAGATAATCCATTCTGATGTGCTTTGTTGATTTTTGAAGTGATGGTTGTCTCAGACACTAGAAGACATAACGAGATATTTGGCAAAAACATAAAATTCAACCTGTCAAATCTGATCTGAAGTTAAACTAATGCTGAATAATCCAGGTAAAGGTCAACAGAATTAAAAAAAAAACATCTTTAAAAATGTGAGATTTAACTTTTCTATCTTTAAAATGTAAGAATAATAGATCTAGATGACAACAAACATTGTGTAAATTTTTTTTATTTCTGTTTTTACAGACTTTTGTCACAACAAATTCAGCGAGAGCATCTTTATCTGTTACATCTTAGTGAATCAAAGCAACCGAGTACAGTAACCGTTTCATAGCATAAAAGCAGAGGCAGTTTTGACATGCAGCAAAACAGGCTAACCAAATCCAAGGCGAGGAGAGAAATATTAACAACCCCCATCATCAATTATCAACTCTAACCCCCATTTACCCATAATTCACAGCTCCTCCAGCCCATCATTAACTAATCCGAAAAGGTCGCTGCAACAAAAAGAGGAATTTTTGCTCTGAAAACTCATTTCTACAAGTTCTAATCCTATTATGTGCGGTTAGCATCATTTCAAAATGGTACATTTTAAAACTGCAACATTCAAGTCTTTCTAGTTAACCAGCATGGTGATTGGTCAAAGAATAAAGAAGTTCTTAAATCTATTAATAATGTAAAACTTGTCCATATTGATATGTGAAGGATACCCAGAAAATAAAAGCAGAATCCGACCTCATCTTTCTATTCTAAAAGGACTAAAGTTCCAGAATAGGATTTAAGGGACTGTTTAATCAAAAAAGAGATTATGGAAAAGCCACACATTATGTTTATATAATGAAATATTACTGTAATAATCCATCTAGTACAGCATAGTGCTATTACAGCTCATGAGATCGAGGCATGGCTATACAATACTAGCACTAAATTTGAGAAAAACACTATTAGTCTATTACGGATTTGATTTTTTAGACTTTTTTAAAAGATGACAGAATTTAAGGTGTGAAGCGCTAAATCTGCATTTAAGTTAGAGTCTTGTTTCTAGTCTGAACAGTGTATTTTGGATCCAGGTCCAACAGGACTCCACCAGCGTTTGATCCCTGATGAGTCCTGCTGCTAACTGAGGCCAAAAGAAGAGAAAATACTATCCCAAATGTTTGGGAGAAACAAAAAATAGATAACTGAAAATCACTAGACAGAGAAAAAATGAACCTCCAACAAACAGACGAAAGCAGTGTTAAGACAGAGAGGTCGATGAGGGTCAAAGGGGTTGAGTCCATCTTCTGTCCGGGGACCACTGCGTCCATCTGTATGCCCGTTCATCCACCTGTCCGTCCGGCCACCTCCGAGTCTCACTTGAGCAGAGCTTTCATGGCGTCGCTCTCAGCAGCTTCTAAGGCAGAAATGCCGTCGGGTCCTTTACAGTTTTTGTCAGCTCCCTGTGAAGGTGAAGGGACATGAATATTAAATCAGTCCTACTCACATCTGGTCAGAGGTTGCTGTGAGGCCCAGGGACTTGAATCTGTGGTCTAAACAAAACATGCACGACCCGTAGGATAAGAGCAAGGACTAAAATAAGAGTACTTTCTCTTTGCATCACATAAAACTTTAACTACAAGTTTCTGTGCATCGAATCAGTTTATTTTGAGGTACTCTTGTACCATCGTGTTGACAAAAACACAAACAGGTGACAGGAAGTGTGTGAATGTTGGAACTTTGTTCAACATAGTGACCATCCTTGTCTCTATTACTTTCCTCAAACTTCTGGTAAATGGCCACAGGCTCCAACAGGGCAGCTCTGAGGGCATTTCACAAAGCCAGCAAAAACAAACCTTCACTTTCATTTTCCTCTGACTCGATCACTAAGGACTTGTCTGTCAGCTCGTCTTAATCCAGACAACACATGCAAAACACAGTCGAAGATGCCAGGGCCCGAATCCATTTAAGCTCCGAGGGATAACAGAATCAATGTGAAAGAGTGAAGCGTGGACGCAACAATTTGGATTACTGAAGACAGAAAACTCCTCCTAAAAACAAATATAATAAAAAAGAAGGAATGAGATAGCCAAAGTGTTGTAGTGACAACAGATTTAATGGGTGACGGATGTTTGGAGGGGCACGCAGTAGATAGACATCCTTTGTTGAGCTGCCAACTTCAGCCTCTTAGCATACGGCTTACAGAACCAAGGCAGAGAGAATGTATTGTTGCATGGAAAAGCAGGGCATCGACAACAATGTGACCCAGTTCAAGTACACAGCAGTGTGGGTGTCTGAGTGCAAATTCCAAGCTACAGGAGCAACAGAGCGTATCCTGAGTGGGAAAGATTTACCAGGGCTGAGTAACCTGTCAGATCTACATCTCTAATTGGTGAGGAGATGAAAGACAAAGTAAAAGAGACTTTTGTCAATACACAACATGCCTCGTACTTCTAGGAAGTGTGTACCTGTCAACACTCCAGCTAGGCTCGGCCCCGTGACGCAGCACTTTCAATCTGACGAGCCTTAAAGAAATGACAGGGCCTTTTCCTTATAATTTAATAAACCTATCGCTTCCATATCTGTTCATATAAACTATAACTCACGGTTAAAGCCATTATCTCACTGCTGGTGACAAAGTTGAAGGAAAATGTTAGATTTCAGTTGGAATCACCATGGACTGATATGTAGACTTTTGCAAGATGTTTCACATACGGCTGGATCACACAAGGGTAGTTGCAAAAAAACTACAACAATTGTGTAACAAAGTTCCTTCTTGCAATTTAGCCACAAACTTTGTTCATCAATGCCTCACAAATGTGTCAATTTATTTATTTTTTGCATTTGAACTCGCACAAAGTGCAATGGGTTCCAGACATTTATGAAGACGGTGTCACTGTTTTTAAGGGGGAATTCAGCAAACACAAAGTCAAGGCCCCATAATCGAAGGAATCGAGCGCCTATGGAATGTTTGGACATTTTGAAAAGTCCTCCTCAACTGCTACAGTCCAGTAGGAGACTGGATTAGACAGGATGACAGGAAAAAGAAGGAAACAATGTCTTCTGACCTGGTCTACGTGTAGTCTCATGAATAGATCACTTAATGAGTTCTTAGTGTTTTTGCATTTACACTAAAACTTTGTTTTCAGGCCATTAAGACTAAAAATAGATTTTAAATCCCTGAACCATCACTTGTATTTGTTTCACTGACAGTTAAAACATCACCTTTGTAAAATAATGATGCAAACGCCCAACTTCTAACTTAACCTGTCTTTGTCTTCTTGTGTTTGCAGTTTCAGGACCAAACCTTTACTAGGACGCTGCACCTCCTCTTTCCTGTCTTTAGTGTATTTTTGTGGCAGCATTACATCACCACGTTTAAGCCTTGCATTGTTCATTTTAGTCCGTTGGGTTGTTCTTTACTTTACTAAACTTTGCTAGATGACTGTCGGAACTTTTTCAAGTCTATTTTTAGGTTGTGAAAGTTGTATTTGGTAAACATGCTACATCCAAGTTCCTGCCGAGTTGAAGACGAATTAAAAAAGACTTGATCTTAAATTTATCCTAAACATTTGATACAAGATTAACTTTGAGGGCAACGTCCGACATGCATCTCTAATTTAAAATGTAAAAAAGTTGTTAAAAAGGCCAATTTAAGCTTTAATATAATTGCAAACATTCAGAATCCTCCATCAACAAGAAAAGGAATATTGATCCATGATGTTTTACAATTATCTTTCCAAATAAAAGTAGAGTAATTATCACAAGTCAGGTTTTAGAGAGTTTATGCTCAGAGTATCCAAACAATTTTCTAAAAAGATTCTGAAGTAGAGCATAAATTTAAACATGAGAAAAGTGGGGAGAGCGAGATTCTGTTATGGATGGTTTAATGTCAAAACGCTTGTGTTTTTTTCTGCGGATGATACACAAAGCGTTACCTCAGCACTATTTATCTTGTGTGAGAGAAATGATTCCTGGGTGAAAACCAGAATACATTTTCTATGATAATGTTTTTGTGTTCTGCTGATATCAGCTGTTGCTTTATCCAACCTTCAGAAAGAGCATGATGTGATGTTTGTTGTGTCTGAAAGCCTTTTCAGTTCATATCAGGTACTCAGACACCAATCATTAAACTATGTACTCCAGTGAGTAAAGAGGAGGACATGAAGATAGAAGGAAGCTTTACTTCCCCTCCTTCCTTTTCCAGCTCTGGGGAAGTCATTAGCTGGTTCAAAATGATACCTAGTAACCAGCTCAGACCTCATTTAGTTGGAAGGCTGCAACAATACAACTTGACTGTAGACAATTCACCATCAATACTTCACTTGCTAAAGAACTAACAAGCTGTCCTTGTGATTCCTTGTGTTTACCATCACATTTGACACAAACCAGTGTAATAACGAGGGTTCTACAGACCACACATCCCCCAAAAACAAGTTTGTGGAGACCAGGAATACTACTTTACTTATTTGGACACTCCTGCTCCTCAGGATACACCACGCCACCCTAAAAGGCCACCCAGTTCAGTTGCACACTCTTGACACCACTTCCAGTAATGAGCTTTTCTCAACTTGAATAACGACCCCTCATGAACACCTCGCTGACCAGTCAAAGGGAAGCCGGCGGCCAACTGAGACACAGCCTAATGAATAAAAATAGACTCCCAGGGCGAGATGCATCATCATCCTGGGTTATGGAGCCATACAAAGCAGCAGCGGGTCAGTAACTTAATGCTACTGAACTACCAAAGTGTCCATTAAGTTTTCATTATGTCTCTAGCGAATGGAATTGAATGGTCTCCCAAGTATACGTCTTTAAATATTAGCTAAGAGCTCCTGTCAGAAGTTATTTGAAATGCAACTCTTTCATCAGACTACTGACCTTTTAGAACATCCAGCAAAAAATAAATCAATATCTGTATTGGAGTGGAGTGGAGTTTCAGCCTTTTGGTTTAGAGTTTTTAAACTGGACCAAATCTAAGCCTCAGTGAATGAATGAACAAATAATTAACCTAACCCAACATGCAAACTTAGGCCAGGAGAACGAGGGATCCATTACAATAGGTGGAGTATACTTTGGTTCTATTTTATTATTCATCATTTCCAGGGAAGCGGCCCGTCTTTATTTGATCAACTAATTGTTGCAGCTCTGTTAGTGATCCCCACGTAGCCAAAACAACAACTACAAGCTGTGGAGGAGTGCAGATATCATCCGTCACCGTTCCACAACAGTGTGGGAAGATGATGTTTTTCTCTGCTTTTTTTTTTTACTTTAAAATTACAAGTTTTAGAAACAAAAACAAGACCCAAGCAATTACTTACTGTAAAACCAGGACACACAAAGAAACGGCAAGTTCTACAGATCATAAAACAACTGACCAGACAATAAACGCCACATTTCTTCCTACTTGTGCTTCCTCATAGAAGGATGTGTAATCATGTGTGTGCTCTTTCAGTTAAATTTAGCCTCAGCAGTCTGCATTAATAGACAGCTGGGTCACCATTTAGGGGGGAAATAAGAAAATAATGACCTTTCTTTATGTATAACAAACACTGCACCGTGCATTTTGGAAGAAGTAGGTGTCATCTCCCACGATGAACCAGTAAGCTAATCCACTATTCTCAAGGGGTCCCTTTAATCCTCAGCACCGTGGAGGCTGTGCTACAGGTGCAGAGTGGACGCACAGCAGTACAGTCAACGATGCAGCAATGAGACCATCCATTAAGCTCACGTAGAAAAAAGCTGCTACTTTTTCAGAGGAGACAAGGATTATATGCACTAAGATCCGGTCCCTGTGGGAGCAGTTTACCTTTTAGTTACATCTGGATGATGAAGCTCTTTAGTGGTTAGTGGAGATGATTGTGGAGGAAGCACAGCAGGAAAACCTGTGGGTTTACTTAAAGCCTTTCACCCACAATTATCCCCGTTTATCCCTGCTCGTCTCATCCCTCGTGCTGCTGTTGGCTTTTAAAGATCTAAAGGGTTGGCGATTTACAAGGCAGAGGTGCTACTTGCACAGCTGCCCATCTCAAATGCAGAGAAGCTTTTAGGATGATCAACAAAACAGCTAAAACAGGAAGATTATCCAAGACAGAAGCCAAAACCTACACGTTTTAAATCTCACTGATCATGTAAACAAATGGGACATTTTCCTAAATAAAAAAACATAAAAGTACACCTCAGGAAAATACTATTTTTTCTTATATATTCAGGTCCTTTAGGGTCTTTCCTTTTGATTTCGTTTATGGGGTAACTTTGATTTAAGGTTTGACAATGAATGAACAAAATGCATTTAAGTGTGAAAGTTATTGATGAAAAGACTTATGAAAATGCTACAGATATTCTTAAATAACCACAACACACAGGAAACCAGGCAGCTCTATCCTGTCTCTTTCACTCCATCTCAAAAAGAATCAGAAACCAGAAGACATCAACTTTAGAACTTTAAAACTGACAGTGGCTACATAAATCAACATTATTGCTTCTTACAAGTCCACTTTGATTGTATTTCAAACTAGGAGATAACTCAACCTTAGCTTTCCAGCTAAAATCATTTGAATTTGAGGGAAATTGTTTTGATTTTTCATCTAATACTCAAATACTCCTCCCATAAAAGGTGTTACAGTTTCTAATCCTTTCAAAATAAAACTATGATGGCAAAAGCATGAGATTTGATCAAGTTCCTATATTAGGCGTGTCAAAAAAACGCACCCCTGCTTTGAAAAATACTGTAATGGTTCAAAAACCAGTATGAGGAATAAAGCTTATCAAAAACTAGAAACACGTAATTGTTTAATTTGCAATATTTTAGGGATCCTTAAATATTTGAATTTGCTGCCCATCTTTATTCCTATAAACTTGAGCACTTAAAGTTGTGGAACAAAAATGTGACCTCATAAACGATTCTAACAAAAACATACAAGTGAGGATATGTTTTGTTCATCATTTGATTCCTTTAGTTTATCTTTGAGCCTCTGAGTTGTCACTTGTTATTATAAAGATGGAATATGTGGCACTATTTGTTTAAAATAAAAAAGGAAGAGGGAACTGATTGCTTAGAGGAAAACATTAGCAAGGAAATGTCTCTAACCCAACACCACTGATTTCCATACATTATTCATGACTTCCTCTTTTCAGGCAACTGTCTAGAGGTGCATCTAAAACGCAACCTACTGATTCCTGTGCAAAAAAGTATCTCTCAAACAGTACAGAGACATTTAAACCTCATTCTATTCACTTATTTCCTCTGAGGTGGAAAAAATGCTCCCATTAAATCTTTTGGAGGTCCATTTTTTTAATCTAGGCTGGGAAAAAGCAGTTGTTCACCCCCCCCCCCAATGTCATAAACACAATACAAAGCAGCATTCTGCAGCCTTCCACATGACATCATGCAGCCTTTCACAGTGCCAGTTCTTGTCACACAATGTTTGTGCCTTTAACCAATTTTAAGCCTAAATGTAAACTTTTGACAGATATAATTTTACAAGCCAACTTTGTCATGTTTAGAGATCTTGCAAAGTGAAAACTGACTTCTTTTCCATGCAACTGAAACTGGTAACTTGTATCAAGCTTTTGGTACTACGGGTAATATAAAGCTTTTTAAATCAATCAATTTCACAGCAGCTGGTTTCATTTTCTCTCAGGAAAAAACACTAAAATCCTCTAAATGAGCTGAAAGGTTGTCTGTTTTTGTGGTTCAGGTTTGTAAATAAGTTAAACCTTTGAGGTAAGAGGAAGCCGAAACTTCCTAAAAGAACGTTTGACCACAAACACATCGAGTCAATTTCACCCAAGTGAAAAGTGCAAGACTCTGTTCTCCATGACTGGGTGAAGCTGGAGAAATCTGTCATTTAAAGGATGCTTGTTATTCAACTGTATGCTAGCTGCACCCAACTTCAGTATAAATGTGACAGCCTCTCTCTGACTGCTGCAGGATTTCAGACGGCTCTAGTGCTAAATGCCTAAGGAGGGTCGAGTTAGAAAGACTAGATGTTGCAAATGGCAGCTATGAATGATAAAGTGGACAAACAGAAAAAAAGAGCAGCAGACTATTGGATGCTCTTTGAACATTCCAGCACAGCCTCCACAGGACAGTGCTAAAGGGCCTTTTGTCTAATGAGTTACCTCATCAGCACTGCGCTGAAGCGTCTGACACATCAACAAGCACTGATGAGTGAAAGGCACCAGGGACCTGCTGTTTAGATGCTCAAATTAGGTACCAACCTTTTCTATCAGGATCTTGACACAAGAGAGGTGACCCTCAAAACAGGCAGAGATCAGTGGGGTGAGTCCATGCTTGTCTGGAGCCTGTAAAGACAACAAGTAGGACTGGATTAAGGGAAAACAACTTTAAAGTTTTGTTTTTTATTTATCAGCTGCTTAAATCCAACACAAGGGCGAGTTTAGTGCACTTCAACACCTTTTTTTTTTATATCCGAGTGAGCCATACAGAATGAACAGGATTGCTAACATTTTTAGCCTTGAACATCCGAGGAAACATTGTACAACTTTAAATCCATGACTGGATTTAATAGATGCTCCTTTGGCTAAAGGCTGAAAGTAATCTTGCCTTTACAAACAAAAAAAGCAGAGAGTCAAATGTTCTGAGGATATGGATTATTTCAAGTATAACACCAAATCAGAGGAGAGGTCAGATTATTAAAGAACCGTTAGCTGAACTAGGAGAAAGTAACAATCAAGCATCTTTAGGTGGAGTAAAATCAAGCATTCTGACATCGAGCATGCAGTCAGTGGTGAAGAAAGCACAAATGGGCAGTTAGTTTTTGTGGTTGTGGCAACCCCTAGACAACATGCAAATGAATGCAAAACACTGAGGTTGTAGTGACTGCTCAGTTTCTCACATTCACATCTGCTCCCTTAGAAATGAGGTACTCCACCACATCTGCCTGGCCAAAGTCTGCAGCATAATGAAGGGGCTTCCTTCCACTGTCCAGGGTCCGATTTACATCTTCAGACTGAAAAGATAGAAGACAAAATTAGCACCATCACAGCAAACAAGCTGTACTATGCAGGAATTCTCACCGTTTACATGCAGTCGCTGTTCTTTTCTTTCACTTTGCTGCAGACAAAACACTCAGCAACTTTTGCTTTCCATTTAAAAACACCACCCAGATGAGAAACAGGTGGCTTTTTAGTGACAAAAAGAAAACCACTGCCTTTTCTCAGCACAAGACCTTTTATATTTAAACACCTGAATTATCCTAGCATGGCCTTCTGGTTTTATATAAGCAGCATCAATAACAAATCTAATCATTTTCAAATGCCAATAAAAACGAGTTGTATTTATTCTAAAAGAGTGAAATTAACACCAACATCCTAAACCTGATGCACATCTACCCAAAGGACGTGTTCTAGGCCAAACATGTTCATCTCAGATTCATGCTGTATTTAAAAGTCTTTCACTCTTACTTCACTGCATAACTAAAAACCTGCTTGTTTGAAATCATTTTTCTCCTCATTCCTGGGTTTGAATGAATGTGATGCCATATTTAGCTCACAAAACCTCTTTTGTGACAACCAACTAATTCAGACTCCAGAGCACATCATGATCCACGCCGCCGCACCACTGCCACCCACTCACCTTTATTACAACTCCACTGAAGGTCAAATTCAACATAATGAACACAATTCTTCATTTTATAACCAACCCCACTGAATCCATTAGCAGTGATGGATATTGAATATCAACCTCTTCTAATAGTATTTAAATGTTACCATCAAGGGATGTGGCTGAAACGGCTCAGAGAATTTAAAGTGTTTCATTTTTAATATTTTAGAGGAAAAACATGGCTGCCAGTATATATAACCACAATTTAATAAACAGCAGAGGGGTTAATAACGAAACTATTATTATTAAAAGTGGATTTAAATGTCCTTGATGATGGAGAACTCTATTTTATTATACTCAAAAACTAAAATCACTTTACATTTTTTTATCTGTTATAATATGGTAGTTTCCACATCAGACAGACCCCATTCTGCTCAGAGCTGTAAATCAAAAACATCAATAATTTCAATGTTGTTTGTTTACCTGAGAATCTTGTATTAAACAAGCCAATTTGGCATGAGAACTTTAGAAATGTTCAGTAATTGTTTATTTTTCACAATTTGACCAAACAGTTCCTTTGCATTATTTCAGATTAACATTCATATGAGCCTATGGGTAAATAAAATGTTACAGCACAAGTAGTAAAGGAGACGGCAAGACCCAGCTTGTCTAGATGATCATTTTCATGGGAAATTCTATTACAGTAGTAGAATCTCTGCCTTAATAAAGTATGAGAATGTGCTTATGCATCTGGCTGTATCAGAGGATAGTGGGATCAGAATATGATCATAAACATATATATTACAAATATGTTTTCACTGTCAGGTGAGGATGCGTCACTAAAATCACAATTTTCCCTCCACAATATTTGTGATGCACATGCATTTTTTTCCTATTTGATGTCTGAAGTACATCTAAATACTATTTACAGTATGATATGTGGCTATGAGTGAAAAGCTAGAGATCAATAGTTTGCAAGATAGTGGATTTCTTTTATTTTAAGAGTAATTATTACCCATACTCTTAAACTTAAAACTGCACTTTACATGTTTGCTTTTAAAAAAAAGGAACTTTACCTATATATTTAATTTAAGAAAACTTGCACAAAGAAAGACAGAAGTCCGTATGCATAACAGAAAAGCTCCTGGCAAAGAGATCATTTGATTTTCTTTGGACATTTTTCATATAGTGTACATATATGCTCAAAAACACTTCATTTTATAGCCTCAAATGTTTTATGTTCCACCAGTTTCAGTTACAAATTCAAGTGGTTTCAAGCACTTTGTTTCAAAAAATTCAAGCATTTCAAGAATTTCAAGCAGCTGTTGGAACCCTAATACTTCACCTGTCAGTGGCTGGCTACAAGCTACAAGGATCAGTGCAGTCTAGTAATAAAATATTTAGATGATATCCTGCTAATAATTTAAATATTAGGAAAAGAGGCTATTGCCAAAATCATATAATTTAAACATTATTTCACATAACCCTGCTCTATAAAGATTGTACAGAGTCTCATTTCAAGACGACAGCTGATACCTCCGCCAACCAACCCTGCTAAGTCCTGGGCCCGTCTCTTTGTTACAAATATAGCTACTTGTTAAAGGCAACTCACATAAAGCCAGACACTGTACAGACTCCCCTTAATGTTCTCCAATAAATTAGTATACACCATGAACGCATTATTCTGTTTGTGGCGCAGTAATCACAATAAAACACAACACAAGCAATCCATCAAGTGCTATTGCTCGCTAGCTTACCAACAGGTTGCTTTACGCCAGCCGAAACGAACCTTACGCACACTCGAAACGCCGTGCTTAAGAGGGATTAAAATATACGGTCGTAAATTGAGAGAGGCAGTAAAACAAAAATATTTGCTCGTGGCTAAACACGCTTTACGAGCGCAATGATACGCTGCTAACTATGCTAACATAGCATTCGCCAGCTTGTGCGAGAACTACGTTGAATTGAAAAGTTCGTAAACAAATTTCAGTAAATGTACACAAGGAAGTGTTACTCCAGAAAGCTGCACATGCTTTTTATTGTGATTTATTAAATTTACTCTATTCCAGAAGGCGCTAAAAGCTAGTTAGCAAGAACACAAACAATCGCTCTATAAGCTAAACCGCCACCTGTCAGATTATTTTATTTCACCGAGCAGCTATTACAACGATTTTCTTACCGTCACCAGTTTGGCTTTAATCTCGTCCATGTCCCCGGTCTTCAATGCCCACATCAGTTCTTTATCGCCCATCTTCTTTTTGTTTCTTGTGCTCCAAGGCAGTTGTCAAGTTATACTAGTGCGTTCAAAGTTAGCGAGCTAAACCGGAGATAAAACTCCTCAGTGTTGGTAGTAACTGCGGTCGAAAAGCTTAACCGAATCGAGAAACGTTTAAAGAAAAGGATGGAAAAAAGAGGTTGCTTTGAATATGTGGCAACCCGGCGTGGATTGACAAGTAAAAACTAGTTATACATAAGTTCTGAAAGACAAAGTGGGAAAAGGGATCCGCCTTTCTGCATGCCAGAAGCGATTCCGACACAGTTACCCGGAAGTTAACGGTGAACATGATGATGCATTCAGGTGCTAGTGTTAAAAAGATTCACACTTATTTAAAGCATTTATGCCAAGATTCAAAACAAGTGTTATGAAAAAAGTAAAGAATTTTGCTCAATGTGAAAATACATACTGCTAATAAATAAAATAATAACTAAATAATATCTAAATGCTTTTATTATTATATCGGATATAAAATAAACTGTAAAATTCAGACTCACAGATTGGTCGTGAAGGCATTTCTTTTTCTAAGGGTACTCCTCTTTCAACGCATCTATTTAGGACCAATTCAATGACTCGTTTACTCGTTTATTTATCTCACCAGGGCTTCCAATCTGCTGCATGACACACATCCGGTTTAACATTTTACTTATTTTGTGAGTCTCTTCCTTTTCAGAGCATGAAAATGCAACAATTTACCAGTCTGAATGCAAAAGCCATATAGAGAAGGTCAAGCCATATTTAACTTGAACCCACAAGGTCAGACCACAGTTTCATGTTTTTATATAGCACTAACCAAACAAGTTTGTTCTCGTCACCCACTTCCTCATTTGATCAAGATTGCAGCAGTAGTGTTGCTTCATCTCTTTCAACGTTACCTGAAGTGTATTATATTCAATGCTAGCTTTTGTGATCACAAGCAGTTGTTTTCTCCTCTTAAGTACTTTGGACATAAAAAAGATAGTAAACTCACAGCAAGACCAGTATAAAGTACTTGTTTTAGCCGAGCATGGTTATGCATTATAATTTTCAAGGCAGTCGTGGAACTAAAGCAGCAGGTGATGGCAGTAATTGCCTTAAAGACCAAATCTATTGTTATATAAAGAACTGCTCAATCAGCCTCTGACGCAATAAATCAGCAGCAGAAAGGAACTCAGCAAGAGGGGGAGGAATTAAAAAAAAGACAACCTTAGTGTGTAAAGATCAAGGGCAGAGCAATACGTTTAAAGCCACATGATACTCTCTCGTAAAACCGACTGTATACCTCCCATCTTCTTGTGATGACATAAGTTTTATTGCCATAACACACAATCAGCAGCATCTTTGCCAAAAGCAGTTGGTTCCACCCATGACGAGGACAACACGGGACACCGTTCAGTGAAAATTCAATACGGCTATATGACGAGAATAAAAATACAACTGAGATTCAAGTGGTCTCCCATTCTCCTCTTCCTCCTCGTATAGCGCTCCTTTACAACATCTCCCCCCCGTTCACCTCTTTCACACATAGACAGCTGAGGCACAGGTATTAAAGCTGTTCCGTGTGATAGTAATAAACTCTCCAGCTTGTTGCAGATTTTACACGCGAGCGACTGTAAGGGCAAAAGTGATTACTGCAGGTATCTGCAGCTTGTTATGCTAATGAGACGTATATGCACTGAAATCCATAACAGTCAACTGCAACTGCCTATAAAATGACATCTGCATTTAGTGACATAAAACCTACATCTCAACTCAATTGTAGTCCTCTAAAGTAAACAATGTAAGATGAATAAGGTTAAATAACCCCCTGCACAATACAGTTGTTTCCCTCAGACAACTGGTTTAGCACTTGGAGACTGAATGACTCTCAGCAACTGACACATTTTAGCTCAATATTTGTGAACTTGACTGAGATGCAGCCATTTGTGTGTTTTCTAGATGCAGTGCTTGAATGATGTTGACCCCGAAGATGAATTAGTTGAAGGTGAACTTCATATATAAATCCCTGCAGAGGTACTTAATACTCTTCTCCTTATCTGTGTACATGTGGGGGGAAAGTAGCCATCTAGCCACTTCCACAAGATAGTAGGACCTCAAGGCATTCCCAGGCAGGACTCCTTACAGAATGAGGAACATGGTCATTAGATCTCAGACCCACAAAACAAACGTGGACTGGTAATATCGCTTTCTTTTAACCTTTCGTTGATGGGTGATGAACCTCCAGCTCCATTTATACAATTCTTCAAAAATCTATTTAAAAACAGACCCAGGATAAAAGTGTATTTACAATACAGATTGCTTCCCTTGGATCTTTATTTTTTTAAAAATCATTCACAAGATTTTATAAGAGAAATTATATAATTAATGCACACATCCTCTAAAAAAATAAGTCAACCAATTACTTCTTTATGGTTCAAATCCAGTCATTTCATAAGAATTTAAACGGTCTCGTTCATAGAGATTATAATTGGTGCTTTAAAGTTTAAAGGGTATATTCTGAGGTAGGGATTGTGCATGAATGAACAATCTCAGCCAGCGAACAGACCGCTCTCCCACAACCTTAAAGTCATTATACTGGAGCGTTTTTAAAGATTCAGGAAGATTGTTTTACTTCGCTGCATTTCTGAAGGTTTTAAATTGAAGATTAACATCTGAAATGAAACCCACACACATTCATTTAAAAGGAAATGGAGCTAAACTCATATTTTAGGTTAGGTTTTCTTTGTGTGAGTTCTGTCATTTTATTTTACGCCTCACATCAGCCACTGATCAGCAACACCATTTCCTCCAGTGACTGATTATCTAATTATTTAACCGATTTAACCATTCCTGGTCTTTAGGCCTTCACCTCCTGTGGTCTGAGTATCCTGAGACCGTCCTCATCAAGTTGATTAGTGTGCTAAAAGCTAATCCATACTTCCTAAACTGGAGTAATCCATCTATCTCAGTTGTACGCTTCCTTGTCTTTGCCATGGTCAGATGTAATGTAATTAGTGGGTCGTGCTGTGGAAGTCACAGAAATCATCTGAACTCTACAGACTCAGCAGGAAACAGAGAGCTGCATAAATGTCAGGTTTATTAGCAAAAACAGCACATATTATCACCTGATTCATCAATAACGTCAGCTATACAGCTGATGACACTATTAAAAGTTGACCTTCAATGGAAAGCTCTCAAATTTTCTACTAATTTACCCAGTTTGATCCACACATGTAAAAAGTACAAAGTTGTATGTGTGTGTATACGAGATCAGAACTAAGTGATATAATTGTGGAGTACCACAAGGGTCGGTACTGGGACCCAAACTGTTTATATTATTTATTAATGATTTTGTAAATGTGTCCAAACTACTTGGTACTGTTCTCTTTGCTGATGACACTACCTTGTTTTATTCAGGTTCAAATATAAATGAAGTAACTCAAGTGACAAATAATGAACTGATTAAAGTAAAAAAACTGGTTTGATATAAACAGACTGTCACTGAACCTGAACAAAACAAACTTTATGTTATTTAATAACAAAAAATGCAGTGATGTATCTTTAAAAATAGATGGAATAGAAATTCAAAGAGTGAATGAAATTAAATTTTTAGGAGTTATGTTTGATGAGGATCTCACTTGGAAATCACATATAAGTTATATAAAAGGGAAAATTGTAAAATCCATCGCTGTATTACATAAAGTCAAGTTTCTACTAAATAGTTCTGGATTGTTAGCACTGTATAACTCACTGATTGTACCATACTTCATTTATTGTTTGGAAATCTGGGGAGCCACATGCAAAACTTATACACAACCTTTGGTCATTTTACAGAAAAGAGCATTAAGGATCATTAACAACAGCCACTATAGAGAACCCTCTAACCCATTATTCATCAAATATAAAATACTGAAATTTCATGACCTGGTAGATTGGAAAATATTACAAACCATGTACAGAGCAAATACAAGTACATTACCAACAAATATTCAAAAAATGTTTCAAAAGAGAGTCAGTGAATACATGTTGAAAGGAGTCGAGGTCTTTAAAAAAACCTCGATTCAGAACCATAATTAAGGAACGCAGTATTTCAGTAAATGGTGTAAAGATGTGGAATAACCTCAGCAAGCAAATAAAAGTCTCACGGTCACTTACCATATTCAGAAAGCATATTAAATCAAGTGTATTAAAAAGTTATGAAATAAAAGTCTAAGATTACTCTGTAATTTGGAAAATAACTGTTTAAATGAACTCTATGTCTGACAGTTTGAACTGAGAATGTGTTAATTTCCTTTTGTTAAAAGGGGCAGAAATTATAAGATAAGTTCTTCTATCTGCTCCTTTTCATTCAAATTGCTTGTGTTATGTATATATATATTTTTGTTGTTGTTATTGTTTTTTATCATTTTATTTTTATTTGAATGAAATACATTTTAATAAAAAAAAGTGTATGAGCTGAATCAAAAGATTTAGAATTTACAGTAAATTTAAGGGAAAACCAGATAATGTTGATTGATGATGTGGAGCATAGGAAACTGAATGTTTCTTGATTTAGTCTGTAAATATTGCAGTAAATGGGAAGTTGTGGAACTTGATAGACGAGAGAGACAGGGCAGTTTCTCAGTTTGTGGTTATTATCGCTGACACTTTGGCAGGAAATGTGATGCTCAGTGTCTGAACAACTTTTTAAAGATTGCATGATGGAGAACTGGAACACTCAAACCAGATATTAAAGCTATTTGGTACAAAAGGTTCCATAATGTTGGCTCTTGAGTAATAATGCAGTTATTTATTAAGCTATAGGCACTTTCTAAAACACTATTAGGTGGTTACAGTGTATCTCACTCCCAAATTACTTTATTAAAAGGCAAACTATGCAGTTTTGCTTGTTTTGGCACCCCCTAGTGTCTGTTTTAAATCACTGCTGTAAAAACGTTAGCATTGTTTTTGCTCAGAAACCCCTAAATCTAACTGTTGAAACGTCTCCTCAGCCTTCATTGCTTTCTACTGGAGCGGTTCATCACTCAAAGAAATCAGCTGTGTTCAAGCAGAAAGAGATGGAAAAAAGCAGGAATCATGAGCTAAAAACACTCTGGAGCTAGCATAACAGCTAGCCACTTTGGGTTAGCCTAACCCTCGCGAGATACGTGACTTTGTGAGACTTCCGGGGCATCAGACCGGAGAAAGAAGTTGCAAACGTGGTATTCTGGATCTAAGCACCAGATGGGGCTGAGCGACTTTTCATTAACCCTGTACAGGGTCATATTAGCACAGACTGGCTCAAGGAAAAATTTAAAAATATGAAAAAGTTGCAACATATGCCTTTAAATGAGACCCACAAACCACACTGAACCTATGGATATACCGGTAGTCAGTATCGCCTTATTCTAAATGTTCTCCTATAATGTTACAAATGAAATATTAATTTTTACTTAGTTTGGCTTTATTTTATTTGTGAATGTTGTACACTGTTTGATTTAAAATGAGACTATTAGTAAAATCAATTATCCACACATGCAGGTTCAAGTCTTTAAAATGACACTAATTCATTCTCTTGAAGTCGTCTTTACCACTTTTAAAAAACTGACCATTCTGAAATGTGTTTCTGTGTAAAACTTAGTAAAAAGTAGCTTCCTGAACCTGCACCGCAAAAATCAGTTATTGCTGCTGAAGTGATTGTAGGATTCAACCCCTAGTGCAGCATTTTTCTGCAGCTGGTAATGATTATACTTAATTATATGTAAGTTACCAAATAATTCCAGGCAAATAACTATTTAATGAGAAACTGATGGAGGTGTAACATCACATCTGTTGAAGAAACACCACTTCTCCAAACTGAGGATCTAAAATAAGTAAGACACATTTCAAAATGGCTAAACCGTCCCTTTAAGGACGCTCTAATGGGGGTGAAAATGCCCCCCTCTGGTGTTTCAGGGGGTATTGGAATACTGTTGCTCCTACTGCTACATCTAGTCTTCTGCACACAGAAGTCATCCAGTACAACTCTCTGTTTTGGACTAATCTTGTTACTGTAGAACGTCTGTGCTGGATCACAGGTTTTATTCAAAAGCACAGAGTTAGAGATGAAACCAATTTCCTTTACCACCCAGCGACACGCCACCTCGGATTGATTTAGACCTCCAACCTCTCAATCATCTGGCCCGTTCATCTCTGATGTTGCACATGGAGAAAACTTTGTTTCTAAACTGGGTACGATATAGAGTAGGAGGATCATCTAGTTTATCCAGGTCCATAATATATATATATTTTTAATCACATAATATGTGAAAAGTTTGGATGAGTACTGCAGAATTTATGTTTTAAGGCAGAAAAAAAAAAGAATAGTAGTGAACGAGTTCCAATCCAATGAAGCATAAGTTTCTCATCTCAGGAGAAATTAAACCTGTGAATCCCTGTAATGAGATAAAGAAATATTTTACGAGGCAATGGCCAGCCAGGCCAAATGGCTATAATATCAACAAGATCACTCAAAGAAAACCAACAACTTTTTGTGAAAAAAGAAGCACATCAATTTGATAAATAATCCTAAAGAGGGACCTGGAGATCCGAAGCACATAAGGTTGTTTATTCAACAACTGGACAACAGAAAAAAGGTCATTTTCATTTATCCCTTATTTATTTAGTTGATACATCCAGTTCTGACTTGAACTGTCAAAAGCAGCATTATACGTGGCCTCTGTGGGCTTTGACATGACGCTTCCTATAGCTTCATGTGCTGCCTGCCCTGGAGGTCAAGCCAGGGATGTTGGCTTCCCTAATGGGTGAGTGGGTGGGAGGAAATCAGCAAAGCAGAGGACAGGACCTACTGTGTCTCAAAGCAGAGGCATGAACCTCATTCATAACTATACCAAACAGTCACTGTGAGCGTGGGCTGTGAGCTGCAGAGGCGAGAAGACTCTGTAAGTTCCCTTTCCTCCGACTCGAGACCAGGATCATCGCTATAATTCTTGGATGCTCAAAGCTGCTAATAAATTGAGTAGAAACACCCATGGCTCTCCGTTGCTTACCTGTTTCGCCCTCCATCATCAGGCCTCTCCCACCCCCACCCCACTTCCATTAGGCACTGCTCTATCCCATCATCCATCACTCTAAGGTGTTGTCCACTATTGGCTGCCCTTGATCACCCCTGACTAGCCCCGACTGGGGGCCTGTGCTTTGTGTAGCAGATGTGAGCGCTGATAGGATGTGACAACTTTATTAAGCACAAATCAGGCGGCCGCATTTCCATTCTCTGCTGGACGTGTGAGCGATGTGCGCCTCAAGCTGCGGTTTTCATCGTGGCGTGGAAGCCTCTCTCTCTTTATCTTACCCTTTGTAATTCAAACACCCTCAGGTCTCTGACATTATCACACCCTGCCCTCAACGATCGGCTACAGGAGCCTTTAGGGGACATACGGTGGCTTGGAGTGCAGCTCCTGTCATTGATGGACAGCATCAAGCCTGAGACAAAACATCCACATTCCTAAGTTACAGTACATCTTTTTGTAGCTTTTAAATTTGCAGGTTGCTGTACCTACTGTTAATGAGAACTCATCACAATACTTAACAAAATCATTGCCATATTTGTTAACTTTTAATTCACTGTTGATTTCTGGTTTTCCAATGAGTGTTAAAATGACAGTTTGTGATGTAAAACCATGGCAACCAGAAACACAAAATGTTCTAACCTTTAGAGCGAAAGATTAAACCTCCCAAAGAAACTCCTGCCCGTTTTTCTATCTAGATTAGTGTTGGGTTGTTTCTGGACCTCCAGCCTTAGGGTGTCATTAATAAAAATATCTTCATTAAATATTTGTTTTCCTCACCTGCCTTCTGGCATTTTACTCCTTTGTGCAACAACCCTTAAAACCAAACCAAATAAAGAAAAAGAAAATTATCTACCTCTTTACTTAAAATATTTGTGTGACTCTTTTTTCCATTGAGGTTTTGTTGATCTGGCTAAAACAAAGAAAATCTGGCTCTGCAGGGGTGCTCCTAATTAGGAGCATGGGGAGGCAATGGCCCCCCCCCCCCCCCCCCCCCCC
>SSNR01000021.1:2806657-2868771 GCA_006937965.1 Callopanchax toddi | reverse complement strand
CCCCCCCCCCCCCCCCCATGTATTTACTGGCCCCACACAAAAACACAAACACACATTTATATATTTATGCTTATGTGTTTTATCTTGTCAACACTGAAACAAAAAGGCAGACCTATAAGCTTCTGCATGTTCTTCTGAAGCAGCCATTCATGCTGTTTGATGTAGAGAGCTTCGCCACAGGATAAATATACTGTAAGTACCATTACACCTATTAGTGTTATTTTATTGTTTTAATTATTAGTTTTTGGGGCTAACAATTTGTCATATGACATATTTGCACTAAAAATAAAATTAACTTCAATCAATATGGAGTATTAGCGATTTATCAATATTTTCTGTATTCCTTTTATGAGATGAGATATTTTAATGATGAAAGGAGAGTCACAGCATTGGGTTTAACAGAATTAACACTGAAATGAAACTGGCTGATGTTTTTTATTTAGCTGGTGAGTTTTGACTTATAGCTATAAGTAAAACCTGAAGGAATAAAACTGTTAAACACTAAAACTCAACTGAATCTTTCTAAGACGGATTTATCTCACTTTCAGGATTTGCAGGGATGCAGCAGTGGACTAAGTTTATTTACTCTTAGATTAATTTGATGGCAGTTTCAAGAAAGTTTTGTTCAGTGCAAAATTCTGAATCCAAATCAAATTAGTGTTTTGCTCAGAATCAGCTTAAAGTATTTTCATCTCAAACTGAGTAAACAGCAGATTTTTGCAGAGAAATAGCTTTTTGCTAGTGTGTTAGAACACATTTGGGCACAACTTTACAGGCAACCTGTTGATTTTTGAAGTTATGATAATAGTTATATTAGAGATTGTCAAATTAGATTTGTGTCGGAGTTCTGACTTTTAATAGTTGCTATGCTGGTTGTCAGTTTGAAGCTCAAACAATGACTCGAGTGTGTGAATCCTCCACAAAAAGAAAAACTCCAGGGTTTAAGACCAGAGAAAACCAGCTGTGTGTGCATTCAAGGTAGAAGTTTATGGACACATAGCAACAAAATGGCAGACTCTATAGATTAAACACCCTGCAGATAGGAATGGCAGCAAATCCCAAGAAGACGTGGTTGCAGCTCCAAGGAGAAGCCCACGCTCTAAATTAAATTAGCAGGAGATGGGCTCATTAGCACCAGGCTGGTTACTCGGGGAGCCTGCCGGCCCTTCATATCAGCTATAACTGATACAGGCAAGGCAGGCAGAAAGCAATATTGTCAGCAACATGTATTCATGCAGATGGAGGTGTTAAGGTTTTACGTCTGGTGCATGGCTGATCCAACCCTCCTGGTAACGGAGGTAAAACAGTACGAAAGGACAAAACAAAGAAAAGGCATGCAAGTTAAGTGAATACAAAGGCTAAAACAATTACAATGTTAGTAATTAATTTAAGAAGTTTCTATACTTTGGAAAGTGTTTATCTCCTAAACGTCCATTAGCATGTGGACATGGGGTCCAAACACGACAGAAAATGCTTTATTTGCACCATTATCAATGTTGTGCAAACTTTCCTAACTCATTGCACTATTACACATGTTGTCAATGACTTTGGACCTTAAACACCAACTACAGTGGATTTCTGTCTCTGCCACTGCTTTGCACTAATCCCTTCACAACTGTGTAGCTGATGCTGCGTTTCTGCCAGTATCTGGATCTGCTTGACCGGAGTGTTAAACGTGTGACTACTGAGTCAAATAAGAGACGACATCAGCTACTTTCCAGACCTTCGAAATCTAAAAAAAAAAAAAAAAGACCTGACAAGCGAATGAATATTGATCAGTTTTCTACAGTAAAGGAGGACTGAAGCTGTGTGTGTGAGGGGGATGAATTCAGGTTTCCATTTTCTGACATTATTAGGCATTTATAACCCTCGTTTTAAACATGTATCTGATAACACAGTTTCCTGTTCAAGCATGCATGTTAGCTGAATCCTGAAAATAAATCAGCTAAATAAAAGATTTTTATGGAGTCATTTGATTATCAGTGCTTTTCCTGGCTTTGGTAAATGAAAGCTGCAGAAAAACGACCCATTGTTGGTTGTTCTAGGTAAAAATGGTGCTAGTTATACTGTCACTTCACTGCTGGCATTTTAACAGCCCCAATGTAATCACAATGACACAGCATGTTCCTTGTGCTTGAGCTAAAAAATTAATTAAATTTCATGTCATTCAGTTAATCGTGGTATTGATATTCTCTTTGCTGCCATAAAGTGAAGAAAAGTTGTGCAGATTTTCATGCAAAAATGAGGAACGTTGATTCTAAGCTGCTGGGTTTTGATTGACTTGCATTCAGTTCTTTGAAGAAAAAACTTTTTATGCGTTTCTTTAATGGTGGCAATTGGTCTGTCAAGCTGTTCAGCATGTGTGGTTTTAATGGGCATCTCAACACCTGAGCCTCAGTGTTTATTTAAACTTTTGGCACCAACTGTTGAAATTTACTCCATTTGTCTGTAGGAGCGAGACTTCGATGGACTTACATCTACAACTGAAGTCAATCTAACTTGAAATGGTCACCATAACTAATGCTGGCCAGCCATCGAGGAATTCTAGGCCTTTTCTTTGCTAAATGCCCAAAGAGGATTGGGGAGCTTGCAGCCATTCGGAGTAATTTCTCATCTCATCATATGAGCACCTTGTTACTTTCCTGCCTATATGTTTATTTGAATGAAATGATGATTAACCTGTGTAGTTGTGTACCTGCTCCTGCATGTATTGAAATATACCGATGGACCAGCATGAGGCTTCCCACTTTGTACGTACACGGCTTTTGCTTTTGTTTCAGGGCCCGACTATGTGCTTCATTTGCATAATTGTAATTACCTGTGTGGGCAGAAGACTGGCTGCTGCCCCAGGTAGCTATAAGACGAGGCCCGTTTTTCTCCCATCTTGCTTGTTCCGCTGTGAATCACTTAAATTGCCCAGTCTAAACACCTTGCAGAATTCAAGCGAGTTATAGCTTTGGAGTCCCTGCTTTCCTTAATGACACATTATGCTGAGGGCTGCATGGACTGGTTTTTAAAAAATATATATTTCAGGAGGAGAAATCACAAAGCAGAGATTCTTTTGACCAGACTTAATATGCATAGGTCTCCACTCACATGCATGGCAAAAAAAATGATAAAAATGAAGCTTTAACTTAATGATTAAAAAAATCTATACAGATTTAAAAAAAATGCTCTCTAGCGTTGGTTAGAGAAACAAAGAAGTGATTATTCAAAAAAATGAAAAAAGTATTCTGTGATTGAGGATAACCACTCACTGCCTGTCAAAAAACACTTCAAAAATAACAGCTCTCTTTATTTAAACCTTCTTTTACTGTGATAAAAAATAACTAAATATTCATCAGATCTCAAAGTCAAAATTGGGTGTGTGCAGAGTTCAAATCAGAACCATTTGATGTGAATTAATCTGCTGGAATACAGAGTCAAAGCGCCCAGCGCTGCAAACGAAGATAAACACTCATTTCCCCGTCCAGAATACACCCACCCACTCTGAAAATGAGACGCTGATTCATTGAAAGGGTAAAATCAGAAATATTCACCATGCTCTGTGGTGTAGCAGATACCTGTAGATGGGAGAGGACGAGATGTGAGGCAGAGACAAATGGGCAGATAAATATGCAGCCCCCCCCCCCCCCCTCTCTTCAGGCTCGGAGAGATCTTATCAGGAAATCTCGCTGCTATAAAAAGCCCAAACCAAACTAAAAGATGCGTCTTCGTGTTGTAATTCTACCGATGCTGACATCACACAGCGTTCAGGATTGGCACTGACTGGATGAAAGCCGGTCTTTATTTTTTGCATCGTGCTCAGATAACACAAAAGGTGTGCATGTTCTTACTCCGCTCATGCTATCACGGGTGTTGCTTTGCTTGGTAATTTCAGCCAGACAAACACAAAAACACCCGGTGTTTCCTCTCCACACATACAGCACATGTGCTGCCCTTCTGTGGAGATACTCCCAAGCAGTCAATATTGGATGCACCTACAGGGACTAACCAAGAAAATGGCTTGAGGCAAGACCCAGTCCCTTCCTACTATTTTCTATATAAAACTAGCCTGGCATATAATGAAAAACATTACCTGCCACCAGAGCACATAACTCTACCGGCAGCAGGTGGAGGAGTTATGGAATGTGTGCAAAAGAATGATCCAATTACACAAATAGTATTTTTACTATAGAGGATCATTTATCATGGCGCATTATAGAGATAAACTACTGGTGCTTTGGATCGAGATAAAATTCCCAGGAATCACTAGATAAAGAGACCCTCACAAAATTCTGGATTTAACGTATGTGTCAGCGTTCGTCCTACGCTGTGTGTATGGGCGTCTGTAAAGCAGAGGAAACGCAACACCTCCCCTTGAGATAAAAAGCAGGCTTTCAGCTCAGTCACTTGAGAGGATTGGCCTCTCTCCTGCTGAGCCGCCTTGTTCGTGATAAACAAACACATATGACAGATGTCAACACATTACCACCGAGCCCTGCTGGGAGGCTGCTTTTGGTTGGCTTGATGCTCATCTGAAGTCAGGATCTTCAGCATGGACGTTTATGTTATAAAGTCAAGGAATGTGGTGGACTTTAAAAACACCTGGGCCACTAATTATTAATATTTTGTTCATTTAAACCAAGAATGTAGCTGACAAAAGGAGTCATAAAAGAAGAACAGAGACAAAAAGTACTAAAATGAGAACTTGTAAAACAATGCTGATGATTTTCTAAAAGATTTTCCCACTGAAAGTCACACTACACCACTGGTTCTGTTGGACCCTTCCCAACAGACATAGCTTATAACTTAACTATGCTCCTTTTTAATGCACAAAGCTGAATAAAAGTGAAACATGTCAAACCATCACCTTTCTGAAATAATGGCCTGAGTCATATTTGGTACTTTTTTCAGAAAAGACAAAAAAACGAACCAATTGACATACAAATGAAGCCGTCATTTAATTATGTAATATGAAAGGATTAGATGGCAACTTTACTGAAGAGACAGCCAAACAAGCATATCTAATAGACATGTTTTCATGACATTTCACTGTTATTTCCCAAAGGGCACAAAATAATCTTAGACTTTCCGAGTGGGAAGTTCAACTTCAGAGGGCGTTCCAGTTGATTTTTCCAACCTGGAACTCAAAACTTCCGACTTCCGAGGACAAATGGAATGCAACACAATGCTACATTGTCATGCAGTAGTCCTTGTGTGCGGTTATAGATTTCAGAAATGGTGGCAGTGGTGGGATGTCTTGAAAAATTTGGTATGCGACAGTCAACAAAAGGAATATTTATTATTGTTGCAAAATGGCTAAAATGATGTTCCTCTGACCTTTTTGTCATATTTCAGAACTTTAAATCTATTATTAAATACAAATGATTCTTAATTTGATTAGATTTGTGTTTATACAAGGATCACGAGGGACCAAATAATAGCAAGGACAACTGGCATCAAGTCCAATTTTTGCAAAACAACTCATATCTTTATTTGCATTCATCATAAAAGTCTGCTTTAATGCTGAAGTGCAATCTAAAAACATAAGAAAATGATTGGACAGCCATGTAAAATATGACCCCAGGGACTCACGGAATGCATTAATCACAACCAACTTATTCTGTAATAATGGATAATCGAAGTAAGCCTAATAGCCAGATCTCAAGCCACGTTCATGGGTTTAATTCACAGGAGGCTGACTGATGTTTATTTGATTACCAAATGCTTAAATCATGCACAAATCAATAACAGAATACATTAGAAACCCTGCTTGTTATTATTCTGGGAACAGAGCCAGTTGTGATGTGTTTTTTGCTTAATTCTCTTTTTGAAAAAAAAAGCACATCTCAGGCCTGACGTGCTGTTTCAATATGGTGCTCTCTGTTCCTTAGCGACAAATTTTTCCAGTTAGAGCCACATTTTTAATTCATCTCTTCAGGGCAGCTCTGTCTTCATTGGATCAGCATATCTTTGCCTTTGCAAGTGCTGCTCTCTCAGCATGTCGCAAGGACCCATCGCTGAGTTATGATCATGCCTCTATAATGAGCAAGAACTCAAATCCTGTTGAACACACGTTGTTCCCTGGCTATGATGGGGAAGGGGAAGAGGAAGAAGGAGAGGTGGTTAAATATTCCACGGCGTTGTCCGATTTTGCCGGGCTTTAGAGAGTAATGAAGCAGCTCCACAGATCCGCCGCGCACGCCCCCATCGCTCTGCCTAATGAAGAAATGGAGACGTACCTTGGTGAAAAATGAGCACGCTCATCGTAGACCCTTAAGAAGAAAAAATGGGATTCTTTGCTTTCTAAAACAGCCCACATTTCCACCTACCACAGCTCACCTCGGTCTCTAAACTCTTCTTTCAGCGAGGGTGATTGATTCAATTCAAAACAGCCACCCACCCTGACTCAGAGCCTCTTCATAGCTGCACCTCAAGCCAGTTGGGTTCATGTTAAAGCACTGGAATGTGTTAAACTGATTTCACCTGCAGTAACATTTGAGAAACTTGTGCAACATAATAGATAAGGATTAATCACACCAGGGCACGCTCGAAGCTTTATATTCAGCAGTCAGCTGACTCAGTGCATGTGTACAGTATAGAGTCATCAAAATAAGCATTTAAAAATGTGTTTTAGAAAGTTTTTCCACGGCTTTTGAGACGATCAGCAATACATTTAGATAATAGTGAGGAGGCAGAGAAAATGTTAGGTCTAAATATTTAAGCATAAATAATTTTAATGTTAATCGTCATTCACAGCCATAGACAGACACACACACACAAAAAAAACACAGGGTGCACATGAGCAATTTTTGCAAGAGTTTTATTTTGAAACGTATTGAAGTTATTGTGTCCACTGCAACTGAATTATATTGCTTTAAATATACACTAAAATTTAAAATACTTAATACGTACTTAGTACGTGCCCCCCTAAAATAGTAGCTGGCCCCAGCCTGGACACCCCCTCTAATCCTGGATCCTCCACTGCTCATACAGCAGCAGGAAATTAGCTTAGCTACACACACAAACGAATGTTCAAGCGCCTCACGATATATCTGAGGCTGAGCCTGCCGAAAACGCGTTTTGGCCACTTGTATCCGCAATGTCATTCTTTCGGTCATTACCGAAGCTCATGACCATAGGCAGGGCCTAGATTTGGTATGGACGGAGGTTACGTGTACCCAGAACTTGATCCAAGGATGCAGACATGGCGCTGCATCACGACCAATAATACGTGCAGCCCAGTGGACCGAGGTCTGTCCTGCTGTACACAGACCTGTGTCCAGGCCATCGGGCATGTTCCTGGTGGACCTCCGAGTGGCTCCTATGATTCCAAATATTTTCTTTTAACTTGACACTTAGCTTTGTCTTGTTTAGTATTGTCTACAATAAATGTCATAGCTAGATGTGGTAAAATAAAGCTGCTAACTTACTTTACAATCAGTGCCCCTGATGTTACAGCTCTGAAAGTCAACAGCTCTTGCAGCGTCAGGGTAAATTGCATGCTACAAGATGATGGCATGTCCTTTTTGTGTCCTTTGCCCAGCTGTTGTGTTACATCTTACGTAACCTAATACATCTCATTACACAGAACACAGCTGTCTGCACCTCCATGTGCTGTCAAGGGCTGCTTTGAAAAATGCAGACAGCTTGACCAGTCAACTTAAAAATGGTCTTTAGCTCATCAGTCTTCTGGTTTTCTGAGTCGAAATGTCAACAGAGTCGCAGAGCGTCTGATGTGCTGGAAGGACCTGCTGTCTGAGAACAAAGCTGAATAATGGAATAAGGAGCTTAAATGTGAGTCTTTGATTCTGAAAACGTTGATTGTTATCATGCAAATAAACGTCTTGTTCAGAGAGAAAAGCTTTGACTTGCTCAAATAAATTTAATAACTCTAGAAACACAATGTTCACATACGTATTTATCTTTAAATTAAGACATCTTGGAGCAATTCTTGTTTTAATAACCTTCATGAGTTGAATCAAAATCTGCACATTTACATTCAGGTTGACTCAAAAAATCCCTTAGGATCTGCAGAACTTAGGAATTTTCAATCCAGTTTCTATTATCACAGGTCTTATATATTTGTATTATAGACAATTTGCAGGATATGAAACTTGATTGCTACTAATAGGATGATTCTGTCAGGTTTTTGGAGTTTGAGGATCTAAATTAAGGACTGAAATGTAAATACTTTAATAAAGAAAGCAAAAGCTGAGAAGGCAGCAAGGAACTCTGGGAAAAAACAGGATGAGGTCAGGATGGCTAACAAGCTAACTGGCAAGGAATAACAAGTAACCTAGAGGAGGAAGTGATGGGGACTAAATGAACCGGAGCAGTGTTTATAGTCAGGGGCAGGTGATTAGTAGAACGCTGAGCAGGTGGGTTGATTAACTGAATGAAGAGCAGGTGTGCAGACTGAGTGAGGAGCTGAGGGAAAACTAAACTCACTGAACCAAAAGGGCACAGATCACAACAGATTCTGCCCTAAGAAATAAACAAAAAGATGTCGGAGCAATGATTTGTTCTGATTCTTGTCCAAAAAAGTTAAATTTCTTGATTAAAAATCAAATCACATCTTGTTTTCACATACCTCTTTTGGTTTAATCCCCTTTGGAAGTTTCCTTTGATCACATGTAAAGAGTTGGACATTGTGTCAAAAGGTTTAGTACACTGCAAAAAACTAATTTCTAAGAAAGTATAAAGTTGTTTCAAGACATTTAAACTTATTTTTAGTCTGAAAAAAGACACTTTTCTTACAGCCCTACTTGAAATAAGCCAACTTTTCTTAAATATGGCCAAATTTTCTAAATTTGAGCAATAAATAAATAAATCTGCCAGTGGGGTAAGCTAAAGTTGCTTGGCCAGATTCCTTAAAAGTAGCAACGTTTTCTGCATTCTGTTTTAAGAATTCTAGCCAAGCAACTTTTGCTTATCACAGTGGCAGGTTTTTATTTTTTGCTCTAGAAAATGTGACCATATTTAAGAAACTCTGGCTAATTTTAAGTAGTGCTGTAAGAATATTTCTTTTCAGACTAAAAATAAGATAAAATGTCTTAAAAACAAGGCTTTTTTACTTTCTTAAATCACTTTTTGCAGTGTAAAAGTAAGCAAGTAGAAATGAACATTACACCTGATGTATGTTTAAAGTTTTTACTAAAACTAAAAGTTCATGTAAATTTTGTTTTGAATGTGCCTTCTATTTCCATATGTAGTTTTTATCCTCTCAAGGAAGAGAACTGAATTGCTTGATTAACCCTTTAATACTTGGAAATTAAACATTTCAACCATTAATTGTGATTAAATGCACTATTAAAGGGACATTTTTGTTAGTGTTTTATTTTAAGATGATTTATACATGAAGTTGTTCTACTTTCTTTCTAACGATCAAAAAGCTTGAGCATGAAAATGGAGGAACAGACCAACACAGATGGATTTAGCATCACTTCCTTTCCCTGGTGGTTTAATGTTTGCATGCTCTTAAATAACCACCCCCCAAAATAGAACCCATAAAAGATGACGAAGTGTGAAAAAGTACACTTTTAAATGTTTTAATTACTTCTGTGTAAATCTGATGAAGTTACAGAACAAATCCTCCAGCGTTCCCGTTCCAAGTTACGGTAAACCATCTGTCAGCTAGGATCAACTCTGGGTCCCAGAGAGATCTTTAAAAACCTCCACACACTCCTTATCAGTTGTTTCATTGATCTGAGTCGAGACACAACAAGAGAAGCTTGATTTACTCCGTGGAATATGAAGCCAGACTGTTGGTTTTACTACAAAATAAAATGCTTTATTTATTGGTTATGCGACCTCTGTCTGTTTTACAGGAATTCTTACGACAAAAAGATGAACTGGTGTCATATTTTAATTATAAAGACAAGTCACTCTTTGCTGAGACAGAATTACAAACCTTCAGTGGGTCAATAAATGTCCAGCGAGCTACAACAGAGCCTTTTATAATGAGTGTCTCTCTCAGTGGTTTGGAGGGAAGATGATGGGATCTTTCTCTAAATGAGTTTGGGGAGTGAGTGCAGGTCACAAGTGAAGAAGATAAGGCTTCTTACAGATGAGGCCATTTTTCATGTGAATGACAGTGAACCTCTGTTCAGAGTTGGGAAGTGCCAAGGAAGCTGATCTGGGCTCATTGTCACAGGTTTGTGTTTATAAGGAAACATGGGCAATATTAACAAATGTAAACATAAAGCATCCGCTCGTCTCAGTGCCAGGAAGATAGATTAAAGGAACACTATGCAATCTTTTTCTTGAGCCAGTATGTGCTAATATGACCCTGCAGGGTTAATGAAAAGTCACTCAGCCCCATCTGCTGCTTGTGTCCAGAATACCACGTTTGCAACTTTTGAGTCTCCAGTCCAGAGCCCTGAAGTCTCACAAAGTCACGTATCTTGCGATGGTTAGACTAACATAATGTTAAGCCGATGTTTCTGGGGTGGGGCTAAGAGACATAAATAGAGAGAAGGTGCTGTGTTCTGAGGCTAAGCTGGTTGACACATTTACTCTTGTCTGGTTAATATTTCAGGGAAAACTACATGAGCAGAATGCCGAATGAATTTTGAGAAGAATGTTGAGACAAATAAATCTTGTTCACCCACAAACATCCCATACTAGCTTCTGAAAATCCATAGACTCTGACTTGCAATGCATACCTGTTAGTTGCGTCAGATGGACTGACCACGTTTAGTTTTAGTCACACAACACGTGATCACAAAGTGACAACGTGAGCCGAGCGGCTCAGTGTAAACCTCCTTTTCCGTTGTGGATGTGCTGCTCATGCAGCCGTGGACATACAGACACTGCAGTGACTGCACCGCCAGCGCCCCAAGGAAAGAAATCTTACATCAAAGGCATGCATACCAAACAAAGGTGCCAGGTACTTTTCATCACTTTTGTGTTTTTACATAAATCAGCTCTGTTGGTCAACTTTCACATCAATGGGTGGCTTTATAGGTATCTTTTTGAAAAGGGGCTTGCAGATTTGGGACAATCCAGGGTTTGTTATTGGTAAAAGAAATGTTATCTTTTTTCATTCCCTGCAAAAGCAACATTAATACCAATTCAGTGTAAATTTGACTGAAAATTTGCAATTTTTCATCTCCAATTAGTGAAGACCAGTAACTTACAGGCATTAGGAATGACCACATGGTGCATCTTTTTTTTAAATTTGAAAATCTTTGGAATGAGGAACGTTTCATGCAGAGATCTAACCTTCATAACATCACTCCTATATTCTTTGGGGAAAATAATAAACATTCTCAAGTTAATAGGCTTTTGGAGATTATGCCAGCTGTAATCAAACCCATAGGTGACCCAACAAAAACCATTAAATGTGTTTCTTTCAAACTGATAAAGAATGGGGTGGAAAAAAGTCATTCGTAGAATAAAAGCGTATTCTTTTGCTTAGCTGTTATAAACCTTCTGTGTGGGCAGTAGACACCCTTGTGGAAGGACACAGATGTCCAATATCCAAATAACCAATCATAACTTCCAGTTTTACTCTGTGGCTGATGCATTTAGATGACAGCCATATTCCTAGAGGTCCATAAGGGTCTTAGCTGAGAGGATGTACTAGTGACATGCTTATCTGCACCTTGGCAGCCCTTCTCAGCTCCACAATCACACTCCAATATACCCTGAATTACTTTGAACAAAACAAATGGCATTTACCGTTCCAGCAGATAAGCAAAGGGGGCATGTGTGAAATAGACAAACAAACAAAAGGGAGGGTTAGATGCAGCGGCAGAGTTAATCTTGGTCTGGGGCCGGATTAAGGCCGCGCGCTTGTATTTTCTTGGAGAATAATAGAAGAGGTTCTGGTTTTATGAATAACTTCATCCCAAAGAGCAACACTTCTGGCGATGAAAGCTGCAGAGAGTCATTGAAGAGAGAAATAACTGAGAAGAAAGGAGACAGCCTGTAAATGGTTGAGTCCACATTTTTATTAAGTGCCTTTTGCAGCATCTGTGGACGTCTTATATGTGCTTATAGAACACAGGGAACAAAAACTTTTGATTTCTTTTCTTCTTAGTTCTAGCATCGTTTAAAACAACTTTTGCAGGAGCTTCATTTTTATATCCTTCAGTGCAACGTATGTTGGATAAATTAATCAACTCAATGACCTCCTGGTCCTTTTCAAGATGATGGAAAACAGCTTTTTGTCTTTCAGCCTATAAATCAAAACATGTGGCTTGCAGCTGTCATGCAGGTCCGTTGTAGTAATTAGCAGCGTTGTGTGTACACATTTAGGCCTAATTGCAATTACTAAAATAACACTAAGCACAACTCAGACATTTTTGAGATGGATAACCACGCAGAGATATTATTTAGCCCGGCATGATTAATGATGATTTGGATAAATAAACTTGTGCTAATTGTTGCTGCTGGATTCCTTTTGTTGTTTATTCCTGAAATATGTTTGCAATGCAAGATAATGAGCTGAAAGGGAAAAATGCCTCAAATCTAAAAGCTGCCTTGACAGAAAATGTGGACATTGTGGGTTTTTTTGGGTATGAATTGAAATTCTTTTGGCATCAATTTGACCATTTCCAGCCAGACTGTAACACTTGTCTCCTGCAGAAATTTATTCCATCAAGCTTCTATTTTTTCCCCACTATGTGACCTTTTTCGGGATAACTTGACTCTCACCAACATATCTGGAGGAAGCAGTCCACCTTTCCTTATTGCATTCTTAAATTCTCACTTTTACCATCAGCTCAAACTCAGAGTGAGACCTCCGTGCCTGCACAGCAGGATGCTAACAGCAGGGAATAAGACCTTATGCTCCCCAACCTGCTTTGCCATAATCGTCCTAATGCTGCTAATTATGAATATTGTCAGCTAATGAGTAGATGAAATGGGAGAATTACAGCTCATCACTAATGAGCTGACTTAATTGGACCATTCATTAATTCCAGATGAGGCTGAGAACTTAGTTGCACATGTAGTTTTAGTAATGACAATCAAAAACAGACCTGTACAGGTTGACAGGGCTACACAAGACGGGCCCTGACCTCGTCTTCGTTATCGTCCAATCACAGTCGTTTGTTTCCACCTTAATCATCAAGCTTATTCTTAGATGCACATGCAATTAAACAAAGTTCCTTTTTGATCTTGCTGCATGTAAACAGCGTGTGAGGAGGCTAATACAACCAGTGTTCAGTCATGAAAGGTTAGACCACTTTGTTGTAATTACTGAGCATGTGACATGATGGAAAACTAAAAAACAACTTTGCTTCAAAACTTTACTTCAAAATAAAAGCTTAAAAAATAGATTTGTTTAGCTAAATCATTCAGAATCTGCGGATCGTTTTAGACAAGAAAATAGTTTTGTAAAAACAGCAGAGACAAGTCATTTCTCTCCAGATAAGATGTTTGAACAATTAAACTAATCAATATTCAACCAGTTGAAAAGAGAGAGAAATGGTCAAAAATCCCCTCAAATCAGCATAATAGCATCCAAGTGACCCAATCACAGTTTTTCTTAACAGCTGAATGGACAACGCTACATGCTCTTTGCTTCAAACCCAAACGGAAACAGTGAATTCCTCCGGCAGACCAAAACGGACCCACACCCACTAGAACTTCAATGTCTTTGGTGAGCATCCACTCCTCAATAGCATCCTGTCTGTAGCTTCCTAACCAGATACCGTCACCCCTGATTATATGAGGAAAAGCTAGTTGTCAAGTCAAGTCTCAAGTCCTTTTTTAAATAACAACCCTATTATTCCAAAATATTTCACATCTGATACATCAATATCTAAGTTAGGATCTCTATCTCTTCAAAGGATTAGAACGTTTCTCAAAAACCTTCTGTTATACACAGGGGTGCACAACTTTTATAATGAGGTACTCACTGGGTGCTGATGCTTGGTACTCACACCATGTAGTACAGCCTCCAAATACTGCACTGACTGGCGATGGAAATGTAGATTTAGTTAAAGAACTACAGCTTGAGGTCCTGAGTACCCCAGCTATAGACGGTGGACATAACACTGGTACACAAAGGAGTGTAGTGGCAAATTGAACTGGTACTCTTTATTTTTAGCAGTCTTGTGCATTGCTAACTGAATGTGCACCCTGGTTATACATGTCTTCTGCCCTTTGGTGGGGAATCTATGCACTGCAGGTAGAACATTTCAGCGTTTTCCTCCTTTTGATATTGTTGCATTTGTCTTGTCTCACTTCCTTCTACTTATCCGAGTCTTGAGGGCAGAATTCCCAGTAGGGATCCCAGTCTGTCCTCTCCCACCAGTTCCTCCAGGAGGACCCCAAAGCGTTCCCAGACCAATATTTAAAAATCTGATTACTATTTCATGCATCAGGGTTAATTGTGACTTGAGTCCTCTATTATTCACAGATACATAAATGCACAAGTAGAAATGATTTGCCCCTCAGACAGTTCCTGTACGAGGCTCCAAAAAGAGCGGAGAACCTGCAGATATTGCCTTGAGGGTCATCGCTCCTCCACACTTTATACGCCATTAACCTCCAAATCATTGAACTGCAGAACGTGCAGCTAATTAAGCGATCAACACTAGAAGCTATCAGAAAACAAAATCTCCCCTCTGCCGGAGGACAGTGCTGCCACGACGTTCTCTTTCTGCCTCAGACGACGAGCAGATGCCACCCACTGCTGATCACTCAGTGCTTGGCATTACGCTGCAATTTTAAGGGCATTTTTTTTAAACATAAAAGCCTGAAATACTTCAAAAGTACTGTGGCTGTTCCTGCTGCTTCACTCTGTGTGGTGTGGTGGAATCCCTGTCTTTAATGTGCTGAGCAGTCGATATCCAAACAGATATGTGCGGCTTCCCAGCTCCTGTAATGTAACAGAAAACATTTGCATATAAATGTCTCAGCTTAAAAGCAGAGCTTAATGGCATTTTAATGATTAGCATGTGACTAATACCTGTAATTATTCAGATGCATACACCGTTAGGGGTAAGTTTATATCTAATCCAGAAGGACAGCTTTAACATGCATGTCTTCTGATGTGGGAGGAAAATGGAGCGCCATGCAGACAAGGAATCAACACATGAAGAATACATGAAGCCATGAAGAAAGGAGCTGCTACAGTTTGAACCCAAGTCTTTAAGACTCACTCAGCCACTGTGCTAAAATTAAACCTAAAAGTGCATCCAGACATGCAGCGAGAAAACTCGATTCAGGCAGAGTTGGATTTTGGCTTATTAAAGTTGGATTTGAGAAGTTCTTGTGCATTTTTATCCACCTTTTTCACTAAAACATCTATAATCAGAGCAATTATCCCACTGTACTTTGATGATGCCTCCACTCATTTAGCATTTAGAATCATAAGAAGCATTTTATCTCCATTTTTTCCCCACATTTTTGCATAAATCAGCTCTATTGGTCATCTTTCAAATCTATCAGGGGTTTTATGGATGACTTTTCAAAGTAAATTGTCAAAAAGATCTTGTTGGATTGAGATCACCCAGAGTTAATTTTTTGCAAAATAAAATGTGTTTAATTTCCTGACAAGTTGCATTCTTGGAGATACAAAGTTTTTGCCTGACAGCGACGATTTGCTTTATTTCAGTCCTTGATTTTACAGCTCAGAATTCACTGTAAAAAGATATTTAGAATAGAAAAGTCTTTATTATCAATAGAAAAGTACAACATTTAGTTTGGCGTCTCTCATGCATTAAAAAAACACTGAAGAAGAAAACTAGAATACAAGATAAAATTATTATTATTTACCTGATGGCAACATTTCAAATAGAGGGTGCAGAAGTGTCTGAAATGATGCTGCTGGCCTTTGTCCTCAGAGGGCTGAGGTAGACATCAGAGCTGGACTTAAACCGTGACTTCAGGGGGCTGTCGTACCATAAAGGGTGGAACAAGAAAAAAAAAGGTGTTAAAAAGGTATAAAACTCTAGACTGGCAATCCAGACTATATATGTGGATATATAGGCCCTGTCCCAATACTCGCACTTCTACCCTAAGGTCCTCTATGAAGTGCACTTGGAATTATGGGTAATACCCTTCGCTGAAGTCCGCATTGATGCAGACTTCGGTGAAGTGCATAGTGAGTGTGTAGCGAGGGTGGAAAAGGGGGCGGGGACAAGGTCTGGAGTCTCCACCCAAGAGAATCAGGACACCCTAAACACTTGTGAACCTTTGTGGAAACATGCAACTGAGGGGCACAAGGGTGGAAGTGTGAGTTTTGGGACAGGGCCATAGTCTGGCCACGATCCATTGAAATGATTCATTTATAGGGGCGGGACCAACGGTTGTCAAACTGTCTTCACATGCTATTGGATAGTGCTGGGACCAATCAGAGCCGTTTCACAACAACTGGAACCAGCTTAAAATTTTATCGTATCCTGTCAGCAAAGCAGCCAATACATCCTTTTTCAAAATAAAAGACTTAAGTTCCTCTATCTGTTCACGCCTTAAATAAAAGCCCAAAGTTGATGACAAAGTCGTTTCAAAAGAACGCGGTTCCCGACCTGCTGACATGTTGTTTAAATTCAGAGCCGAAGCTCTGCCGTTATCAACTAATTCCGCTCACCAAACCATTAAAGTGCTGTGATTAGCCCAGTACGAGACTGAATGGACTAATCAGTGGGCTGCAGAGGTTTCCATGGGGCGTGGCTAGACCACAGTCTGCAGAGCAGAACTGACGGTCTAGTTTACTGGGCTAATAAAATTCACTACTCATACACCCACACCTGCTCCAGAGACCATAACAACTTCACTGGCTCCCAGTTCAACACCAGTCTCATTACAAACTGCTCCTCATCATCTACAAATCACTCAACAAACTCCCCCCTTAACTTCTCTATCGTCATTCTCCTACCCGTGACCTCCGCTCTGCTGACTCCAATCTCCTTTCCCCAATCAGAACAAAACATTGCACCATGGGGGATTGAGCCTTTGCCGCCGCCGCCCCAACCCTTTGGAACTCTCTCCCACAAAACATCAGGAATGCTGACTCACTCTCCACTTTCAAGTCACTGCTCAAAACCCACCTTTTCAAACAGACTTTCCCTTAGTCATCATCCTCATCATCACCTGCTGTCAGTGTTTGTTTGTCCGTGTGTGTTTACTCACTGTCCGTGTGTGTTTACTCATTGTCCGTGTGTGTTTACTCACTGTCCGTGTGTGTTTACTCACTGTCCGTGTGTGTTTACTCACTGTCCGTGTGTGTTTACTCACTGTCCGTGTGTGTTTACTCACTGTCCGTGTGTGTTTACTCACTGTCCGTTTACTCATTGTCCGTGTGTGTTTACTCACTGTCCGTGTGTGTTTACTCACTGTCCGTGTGTGTTTACTCACTGTCCGTGTGTGTTTACTCACTGTCCGTGTGTTTTTACTCCCTGTCTGTTTATGTTTGCTCCGTGTGTGTTTACTCATTGTCCGTGTGTGTTTACTCACTGTCCGTGTGTGTTTACTCACTGTCCGTGTGTGTTTACTCACTGTCCGTGTGTGTTTACTCACTGTCCGTTTACTCATTGTCCGTGTGTGTTTACTCACTGTCCGTGTGTGTTTACTCACTGTCCGTGTGTGTTTACTCATTGTCCGTGTGTGTTTACTCATTGTCCGTGTGTGTTTACTCATTGTCCGTGTGTGTTTACTCACTGTCCGTGTGTGTTTACTCACTGTCCGTGTGTGTTTACTCATTGTCCGTGTGTGTTTACTCATTGTCCGTGTGTGTTTACTCATTGTCTGTGTGTGTTTACTCATTGTGTGTTTATTCCCCATTTTGTAAAGCGTCTTTGAGTGTCCTAAAAAGCGCTATATAAGTTTGGTGTATTATTATTATTATACCAAAACTAGTTAGCTTTTTCTAAATAAGAATTTTTAGACTTTCTGAGAGTACTTTTTGTTTTTTTTACAAATATATTACACTGTAAAACTCAGTCATGCCATAGATTCTCTGCTCTGATGAGATCTGACTCCCACCCTGCACATCGTGGGTCTATTAAAGATGTTCTCCACCTCAGCACCACCCACTGATGCAGCACCAGGAATAAAGTCTGCATCGTGTCTGTGAAGCAAGAGGTGGGAAATTTGTGTTTATTTACAAGTGTAAAAAAAACCCAACAGCAGCTAAGCCTTGTGGGAATTTTTAAATATTTTGACTAACCATTACCTCATCAGTCCTATCCAATCTCTGGGCAGAGGTCATTCAGAAAGGTACCTAAACAAGTAAGACAGTAGTTTTACACAGAAACATAATTTAAACTGGCCATAATATTCCTTTAAGCTAATAATTTTGTCTGGTTGGCATCACTTCATTGAGCGTGCTGCTTAAAATCTCTGTTTTTACACCACCTCTACTTCCTGCAGCATGCCGCTACCACTTGGGGGCAGTCTAGAAGACATGTCTGTAGGCTCCTCTAGCCTGTAATAATGGCGTCTCCTGTGACATAAAAAACAAAATCCATAATGGATGAAGACCGGCTTTGTTGTGAGGCACTATTGTTTGTGATTTCCACTTGGGTTTTGTTGTTTTTCCACATTCTTTGGATTAAACAATTGTTACTCGCCCACATTCTTGCTCAGGGCAACCTTTAACCCTTGCATTACAGGTTGACCTTGTGAAATGAGTTGAGTTAACTTCAACCAGAGGTTTTGCTTTTCACAAATTTAAAACTTTTGACATAAAAAGTATCCAAATTCACTCTTTCCTGTTATTTGTTCCGCTCAGTGACAGAAACGTTTCCTTTAATATGACCAAATGCCTCCAGGGGAGTTTGAAGCATCACATCGCAGTTCGTGCTTCTTCTCCAGGACCTTGCTTTCTCCTTTGGGTGCAAGTTTTTAATGTCAGGAGAGGCGTAGGAGATGTAGTGGTCAAAGAATAAGACACGTTAAGGAGGGAAGCTTTTGGGTACGACAGGTGATGATGTCCCTGTCGGCTGTGACGCCTTTCATCATAACAAAGCATCAAGAAAGAGGCTGTGTGCCTTTATGCAGACAGATGTGAGGGATGGAGGGGGGTGGGGCGGGGTGACGCATGGTAAGAACAAGGGTGTGCTTTGAGAACATGTGAAGCAGATGAGTGGCGGAGCCTCAGTCTGCTACCAAAATGGAATCAAGCAACCAGCGTGTCAGAGTTAAAAGATTACATTTGTATTCACTGTCTGTCATCCCGACTCAATGGCTGACTGTAGGCGGGCAGGAAGTGTTATTATGCAGCAACGATCTGCAATCCTGCAATAAAAAAACCTCTCTCCTCTCAGCGGCATCCAAAAAGTTTGGTCAGTCCTTCAGCAAAGTTAAGATCTTTTCATCTGCAGCTCCTCATGCTGACTGTATAATATTTGCTTTCAGCATTAGCTGCTGTTTTAATTTAATCAATTTTTCATTCTAACAGAGGAAGCCTTCTTTGTGTCACTGTGTGCAACACAAGCTCAAAGCCCCATCGATCCATCTCCCCGTGCTGAACCGTTAGGAAGAGTTCGACTTATTAAATTCAGCGTTCATTAAATTCTGAAGGTCGTATTTGTGCTGATGCAGCTGCACATCAGAACGCGTCAATCCAAGATCTGCTGAAGCTTTGGGGTCTTTTTCTGCAGCCAGTAGGGGACTTGTCTTGCAAATTCTTTTGAGCAGCTCTGTCAAAGTTTTTCTGGTCTGTCAGACCTTATTTTCCTCTGATAACTAGCATGACAGTCTGGTACCTTTTGCTTGTCATTTATATGCTTTTTAAAGCTTTTTTGTCATTTTGAGTGGGTAAAATACAACTTCAAATGATAAAGTTTTGGGAGAAAAGTAAAGTAAAATAGATCATTCATTCATTTCCCACAGTTTATCCAAGGTTGGAACACAGAGGTAACGTGTCTAGGAGGGAAGTCATGACATGACACTCCCTAGACACCCTCTACTCCTGAAATCCTCCAAAGGAAAGCTAAAGGAAGCATCCAAGTCAGATGCTCAAAGCACTTCAGCTGCATCTTTTTGATGAGGAGAAGCAATGTCTCTTGCATGGGTGTGGATTTGGCCTGGACGTAGGTGACGTGTCCCCACCGGTACCCAGCAATCACTGAATTGTCCCCACCAATAACTCGATCCAAAGGTGCAGAAATAGCCAACAGCACCTGCTCTGGGTCTGGATTCGGGATGTGGACGGGGCTGGATTGGCCATCGGACATTTTCCCGGTCGGTCCAGATCGGGATGGGCTGGTCGCGCAGCCCGCGACTGATCCTGTTTCGGGGCACGCTTCGAGATGTGTGACTAACTTCTGGTTGATATAAAAGCTTTCCATAGTGAATAAGTTATTACCTGTCACTTCTCTAATGCCTGCCCCTTCAACTATGGAAGAACACAAAAACTAAGTGAAAACATGCTAAAGATTAGCATGTTAGCTGCTTCCTTGCTGCTCACGTGAGTAATAATAAAAAGATCTGTGAAACAATAGCAGCATCTATTTCATCCTGATGACCAAAGGGGGTGGGGTGGGTTGCACAAACAACAGATGTTTGTTTTAAGTTTTCTAACATTTTATTTTAATTTATTCCTCCAGGTCCAGTTAATGCCTGGAGCTGCAAACTGATCATCTAGATTTCCAGTTTGAACCAGACTAAAGCACATATGAAGCCCCTGCAGAGGGATTTTTTCACACATGATGCAAATAATAATAAATGACTTTAACCCTAACCACTCTAACACTGTGATACCAACAAAGCCCTGATCTGACACTCCATTTGTGAAGAAGAAATTCATGAAATCCTTGGTTTGAGGCAATAACTCATCCAAAAATATCAACATTTGCATCCTATGGTCTTGATTGACAGCTGAAATCAAGCTGTAGCTCCAAAATGTCGAACATTTTTTGACTAGAATAAAAAAGTCTGAAATCTTTTGCATGGCAGCTGTAGCTCTTATTTATTCTTTTGTTGTTTAAAATTTGTTCTCAAATCTTGCTTGAAATTTTGAAAAAATCATTTGATTGCTAAAAACTTTTTAACAACGTTCAGTTTAAAACCATTAAAGCACACACAATATAGAATGTTTCTCATTTTTAAATCTTCATCTTTAATTACAAGAATGTGATGAAAGAGTTTCCACTAGAATGAAAGGACGGTGTAGAAGACAGTGGTGAGATCAGCAATCAGTGTGAGATTTGTGAAAAAAGCAGAGGGGGGCTCTGGCAGCGTGTGCTTGTTACTAAATCATTCCCAACGTCCTGTGCTCGTGCAATGAAAGAACTACAAAAACTGGTCCGCCAGTGTGCATGACATCATGCCTGATCCTCTGCCCGAACTCGCCTTTGTGGTCCCGATGGCGAAGCCTGCAATCAGACACGGATTAACTACAGGGTTAGAAGAGTCGCACCTGAAGGAAAATGCTAAAAGATAAACATTATTGTACGATCCTGTTGCTGTTCAGAGGCTGTGAAACCGGTCGTGAAATCACAAAATCGCTCGGTGAGTGCAGCACATGTGCTATCCTCAGATTCCAGGTGTCCACAGAGAAACCTCACTTTCACAAGATAAATGTAACACTCAAAGTGACACTTCCCGTGACAGACTCTGCCCATAAATCATTCTGAACAGGGAAAGTCAAACCAACTCAAGTATGAACAAGAAAAACAGATTTTTCACTGGAGATGGGGGGACTTCAATTATTATACCATCAGCTAATTGACCTGGCAGAACAACCGGATCACATTCACACAAATCCACATCATCTGTTTCATATACACATATATTACTCAAACAAATAAGTGTGTTGATGTAAAATTCAAGCTTTTTGAGCCAGGCGTGCAGCTGACAGGAAGAGAATATGTTTGACTGCTTCCCTCCTTTTATGCCCTAATGATAATTAATAAGACTCATCCCTCATCCAACTGTAACTCACACTCACTTTTTCCTCCCCACCAAAGCCATGACAGTGACTGATGCTCGGCTTTTTGGCTGCGACTCACCGCTTTTGACTGACACCTGTATCGTTCCGCTGAAACCTCGGTTCAGAATAAGGCCTGGTTTACATGTATAATTAATTAGGCTCATCTCTCAGCTGAGAGGCTTGGCAGGCAATTATTGATGACAACTGCTAGTCTGGAGCGTCTAAAGTGGAAGAACTTCGTTGACATACGGTGTGGAAATAAATGGGCGCCTTTCACAACACGAAAAGGTTTGGGAGATAAGGTGAAACGCAGGCGAGGCGTTTGGAGTCTTTTAAAGTCGACTCAAAACTTTTCACATGACTGAGTTTTGTAGATTAAACTCTTTAACTGGGCTTCTTGGGATGCTTTCGCCTCCTGAGCGGAGCTGTCTGCAGAACATGTGACGAGCACCGCCTAACTGAAGAAAGAACATCCAATTTGAGTCGACGCTAAGCTCCTGTGATCATTTGTCTCTGCACTCTGACGCCGTCCCCATGACGGCACGAGATGAAGATGCCAAACTGCTTTGGGCGTTCATGGGATCAACACTCAGACGTTTGCTGACCAGAAAGAAAATCTCAGGATCAGCGCAATGACACATCAGCTCTGGGTCATTTCCTACAATTGGACTAATGACTCATCATGAGGGTGAAGAGGGTCTCCTCTGATGGTTGGATAGAAGCAACATGAACAGCTAAGGAGCATAAACATATATTTTTATGCATCAAATTTCTACATGTAAATCTGATTATGTAACTCCAGCAGCCTTTTGTGTTGGTGCTCATCACCGCTGACTCATAACGTGAAGGCTGGTGTAGAATTTGCACATTCTTGCTGGGTTTTTTTTCCTTCAGAGGCTCTGGATTCCTCAGTTCAATATTCGGTTTCTTTTTTTTTCCTGTCAGCTGAGAAAGACTCCAGTGCTTCATGACCCTGAACCATTTGCAACACAAAGTGCCTTCTCTTCTATAACTAGTGCTTGTAAAGGCTATTTTGACTGGTGAAAATTGAGACATTTTCAAGACTTATCTTTTGAGGAGATAAATGTGTCTCATATAAAATGCTGAGGAATGAGGATTTGGAGCTTTGACGTGTAAAAGTCTGACTCCTCAGAAAGGAAGGTGTCCTAAAGATCACTAAATGATCCAACTTGCATATTTGGCCATATGCATGTGGAAATGTCACAATTCTGCCCCTCATCTTTTGTTCTGATTGTTATCAAAGAATGCATCAGCTAGCTAGCGGTGGCTTCATGCATGAGTCACTTGCGGTCTGGACACAGAGGGGTGAACTCCTCCTGCACTGATTGCATCTAATGTGCAAGGACTGGGTCGCCTGTGAGTGCTTTGGGACAGCAATACTTCCTGTTTATTAAAACGAGTATGAAGATGCATGCTTTTTGTCACGAGGAGGGATCTTCTAAATACTCAGAAAAAATAGCAACAAATTTGCTACACTGCCAGTATCTGACTGGGCTGCAATGGTTTGACTTAGATAATAATAGAAACTGGAGACAGATTTTATGTGTTGATTACATGGGGAACGATGACCGTTGTAACCTAATTTGTTCACAGTTTATCCTGATTTTATTAGCATTTTGACCAACCCATCCATCCCAAACTTGTCTCACTTTTCTCACACTTTCTGACCCACAAATGTAAATTCACTCTTCCATTTTAGTAGAATTTTCTATATTGAATATGGTTAAAATTCCTTGTGACCTGAAAGCAAGACCCTGCAACTCATGGAGAAATTAAGACCCCTTGCAAAAGATTCAAGACGTTTTGGAAATTACAAAAATTCTTAGTAGTTAGTGACTAACTGTCACAGCCTAGTGAGATTCTGGCTTTAAGAGACAAAACATAAACCAATTAGTGCTAATAATGAGTGTGGTGGTCTTCCTGATGCATGGCATAAAAGTTCCTGCATTGCAAAGCTGGATGGTGTAAATCAGTGGTCGCCAATGTTTTTTGCACATTTTGTGTTGACAACACTTCTACGGTCCTGTTGTTATGAGTTTGTCCTGGGGCAGGGAGGCACTGGCTGCCGGTGCTATAGCATGTGTGTCACACTGAGCATCCGTGGCCATATGAGCACTCCTTTGCAGCGCCCCACAATGGAAAGTGAAGATTAGCTGCTCGGCTCACCCTGCAGCTTGTCAGTAAGTGATCACGAGCTGCAGGTTAGACACCGTGACGAAGCACACCGGTGCCTAGACCAGATCTTTCAGATGCAATAAATAAATCAGTAAAATATTTTTTAATTCAGCCGTTCTGATGACCCAGTATCACATGACCCACAGACCAGTACTAGTCTGTAGCTCAGTGGTTGAGGATTGGTGAGATAAATGATGAGAACCATTGAGGTGAAATGCACAAAGGCTAAAATCAAGTCTTGATTTTCTTGCAATACTAACAGCCTTTTTGGAATAAAGCAACACTTTAAAACAAATAACTTTTATCTGTTTTCTCAAGGACTGCAGAGCTAAGAATATCAACAACAAAAAACATCTTTTTGCCAAGAGGGCGAAAAGAAAATCAAACCCATGAGCATGAAAAATTTAATTCAATACCAAAAAAGCCGAGATTTGTTCCTTGAGATTAAAACTCCCATGCACCAATATGTATAAATGAACTGTCACAGCAGAGATCAAACAAATTGCATCTCCTCTGGGAAAGATAAGCACGGGACATAATGGATCTGAAATCCTGGGAATAAAACAACACGACTCATCGTTTGTCACCGAGGTCTTCATCATTCTGTGTTATCACAGGTGCTTGGCAGTTGGTGCAGCTGTAGAAGAGCAATAGTTGAAGAAGTCATAGCCGATCAGCGGGAGGATCTCTGCTGTGATTGGTTGTCTTGATGGAAGGAAAAGGATGAAGCTCCGATAACCTAAAACCTAAACTTGTATCTTAGATGCTGTTGCCCAGCTGGCGGGGTTAGGTTGACATCTAATCATTGGATAGACCTCACATGTTTTTTATTAGGTAGGTTTGAAACTGCTGTCTTTTGCTTTTTACCATTTATGTTGCACTGCAGAAGGTGTTGCCTTTAATCTAATTGTTCATATTTATAGTGACAATAAAGGCATTTATCTTTTTATCTTAATAAAACGGGATGGTTGTGTACTTCCTACAGGGAAAAGAAGACAAAACCAGAACCCTCTCTTTAGCTTGTCCCTAAAGTCAGGGATTCTCTCAGTCAACTTGTTACCAAACCCTTGCATACCCTTGTTTTTGTGCAACGTGTTCAGTTTTCCACCAGTGACAAGTTAAGATTGTTGCTGCTGTTCTGATTGAAGCTGCAGAGAACTTTCACCGTCCATGCTCTGATGCCAGTCCTGTGAATCTCCTCTGACCACTGTGAATGGATTTCTTATGACTCAGAGATGACGACGCAAGCCCCCTGTCAATCACATTAACCTTAAATAAAACCATGCACCTTGTTGAAACCATCCATTTATCACTGTAAAGTCCTTTGTCAGAATACACAGACTAACCCAGCAGAACTTTGAGGGAAGGGAAAGTTTTAAACAGACAACATGTCAGTTGACAGAAAAAGATTTTTGAAATAGAAATCTGGAGGAGGGAGGCAGAACGGACTCCATGCTCCATGGATGCTGTCGTTTGTGTGACTGACTGTCAGTTTATCTGAGCAACCAAACATGGAAAGTTTTGAAGCCGTGTGGCGCATCTTGTTCATGGGATTTTCTTCACTTCTTCTGTTTAAACGGACAAACAGTGACTGCATCAAGCTAACAAAAATCTAAAGGTTCATCCTAAAGTTAGTATCTAATAGCATATTATCACCCATTGCCAAAAAGGTAAAAGACACATACTTTCACGTGCATGTGTTTGTAGTGTTCGTAAAATATCTCATGAACCAACTGACAGATTTTAACGACACTCAAAGTCATTAGGTGGACATTTCCAACTCATTAATCTTTGGTTTCATCCAAGATGGCTGCCACAGCTAATCAAATTTAGTATGGACCTTTCCCCAAGTCTCCTCAATCGTCTGTCTGTCCGTCTGCTCCACCTGCCAGCCTGTCTACCCTCCAACACGTCACAACACAACCGTGGATAGAAGACCCTTTTATCAAAAACCCCATCAGCCGCCTGTACAAACCCTCCAAGCTCCTGGTCATCACTGCCCACCAGACATCACTAGAACTCCTTCAATAAATCTTTTTTTTTAACCATATCCATCCAGATTCTTAGCTCTGATCATGACACAAATAGTCTCTAAACCCAATGAATTTGATGGTTTTTGAGCTAAAACTCCCGTGTTATTAGCTGAAAGTCATTCACATTTGATTTTATGTGCAAACATTATTATACATAACATAAATGCCAAATGTTGACCAAAACGGTGGCTGATTTTACTTTTAATTTCTTGCAGAATTCTTGCAGATTTTCTCCAAAATGCATCATTCGAGCTCCTTATGACACCGTATGTTTATGATTCCTCCAACCAGAAACAATGCCATCATAATCAAACATACAAAACCAATTAAATTATGGTATCGTTTCCCATTTCCTAGACTTCAATAACTTATTAAAACATAAAAAGCTATTCAGATAAATCTACAGAGAAGCAAAGCAGAGTGTTTTTAAAAGATGCCACCATTCACGTTAAGAAATAATGGGGCCAGAGGTGAAATCCCCTCACAAGTTTCTTCCTCCTTTCATTTCGAGCTATAAATTAATTTCTTTGAAAACAAGGTTTGTCCAAGGTTACACTTGCTTCCTTCATGAATAACAGACACGTTATTAACTAGTTGCGGTGGCTGTGACACAGAAAAACAGCCTACTCATAAAAAAACAAAACAAAAAAAAACGTTTGAAGTTACATTGTGATGCTCTCTCATTGTTATTTAATGAACTCGGTTCATTTTTCCTCTAGCTAAATCCATTAAAATCAATCATTTTTGCTTCGTTTTTTTTTTCTCCTTCTTGCTGCTTTTCCAGCTGCAAACCAAACTTTGGTGCAGGAGATGAGAGAGAAATCTCAGAGGCTGCAAGTCAGAAAATCAACTAATCTGAGCGTAGCCTTCGTTCAGAGCCAATTTATTTGGGCGTATTGAGGAGGGGGGGGAGGAGACACCATGCATGTCAACAAGTAATAAACACTGCGTGACACAAGGACATTTTGAAAGAGCTGGCATTCAGATCACAGCTGCCCCTACCTTTGTTTTAGATGGCAAATGCCATCTGGATAAATGCTTGACACATGTTGCCGTTTTAACCCAAATTGCCCCCCTCATGCTTTAGATCTCTCGATTGCCTAATTAACAGGAGGGGAGTCTGAATCCTTTCAAGTTCTGCACTTTAAACAAAGCCGGCGAGCAACACAGTGAGTCTGTGCTTCATACATGCACCTGGAGGGAGGAATGAGAGGTGATCCCATTTCCCTTCTGCTCCCCCTCCCAGTACCGGAGGATCTGAAGGTCCTTGATTGGGATTCACAAGAGAGTGAGCGATATTAGAAATAGGTTTCTGCTTCTACATGCAGAACGGGGAAGATATGGAGAAATGCGACATGCAGTTTATCTGGATTTTCCATTGATTGTTACTTGGACTTTAGCCTCAACATATTAAATCTATAGGTAAAAATAATGGCCACAACTTCATAACAGACTATGAATTATGTTGATGTTCTTAAACCTTCCATATCCAGTCTTATACATGATTTCTGCCCTCCTGGGGGAGAATCTATAGGTGAGAAGTGCCAGTTTTATTTTTTATTACCGTTATATATATATATATATATATTTTTTTTTTATTAAATAATAAAAGAAAGCTGATGATTATAAAGTCTTTATATTAATATTAGCCTATAAATATTTAAAAACTAGCATGGAACTTTTTCATGAACAATTTTGTTCATACCCGTTTTTAGTGCTAGACTGTGCTACAAAACAGTTTTAAAGATTCAAATGTTCTGTAGCGTTTTATAAACTCTTATATAGTTTATTTAGCACACACTTCTGTAGAATCACTAATAAGTTTTGTTAGTCTGACACAGAGGAGGTTCTCTGAAGCTTTCACTTAGACTCCACAGGAACTCTAGGTTCTGCAGATGTTACAGTGAGTAGATTATGTATTTTAATATTGACGAAGGGAAGTCTGATAAGACTTTACAAGTTTTATTATCAAAGGGAGACGGACAAACAGTTATAAACAGATGAGCAAGAGGTAGCAAGGTTTTAGCATTTGTCAACACGATGTTAAAGTGTTACAAGTTGATCTTTAAAAGAAGTTTTAATGATCTGAGTCTGTGATATAATAGACTAGGGGCATTTTATCTTAATTCAGATTAAGGATTGAGTGGAGGAGTTATGGTAAGCTACGGTGTGAGTGAGCTTATCAAAGGAGGCCTGTCAGCTTTACCAGAATGTGGGTTGACTCACTGCACGCCGCTCCGGGATCGACGCCGATAGAGTCAGATGGGATGAGGTGGAGAATTCCCCCTCGGTCCGGGTCGAACACCTGTGGAGGTCGGGGGACCGCCGTAGGCCACGGAAGCCATCCTATGGATGTAGTCATCAGTGAAGCCATGTCTGGATTAGCTGGTAGTTAGCAGGTTGAGCTAACAGCGCAGTGCCATCTTTTCCCATGTCGGAGAGAGAGTCAGACCTCAGGGGAAAAGATCAGTCATCGGCTCAACGGGGCTGATGGTACCCGTACAGGGGAGCCGGCACCTTAGGTTCACTGGTAGCAGTGCAGTGAAACCAGTCTTGTCTCAGTGTAGGGCAACTGAGAACTGAGAACTTCCAGGCATGGAAGGCAGTTAAAGAAGACGTGTGACTACGTGGGCCAATCAGAGAGTTTTAACAAGGTCACATGACTCAGATTCTTAAAACGACAGCTACCTTCATGAAGGGAGTATTAAAATACTTATTTAACCTTTTAGCCAAGTAAAATATGAAATAATACTGAAGCTGGATCAAACATTCATAATACTGTGGAAGAAAAAACATTAATCATATTAAAGACATTTCTGAGCAGTAGATTAAAGTGTCATTTTAGGAAGAGACACAAAGAGTCTTTAAGTTTATTATTATAACTAAAGAGGGTCCTGTGGAGTCTTCCGGCACAACCAAACCCTTGGAGGAATGTTGATTCAGGTTAAAACATAATAGTCATTATAATCCGAGTTATTGGGAAAAAGTTGGATTATTGTTTGTGATGGTCACAGGGGTCAGAGGTTATAGCATATTTGATAACGCCACAGTTCAAAAGGTTAAGCTTGACAATAGTAATATATAATTTACCTGAACTTTGTTGTGCTTTAGTCATAATATACATGTTTTTAATGTTTTAACCTTTTAAACCATATTTGATCACTTGTGCATGCTTTGCATTTTGATTTGCAGCCTAAACGATCGCAAAAAAGTAAAAAATAAATTAAAGAAAAAATGTAACAAGATCTTTTTAAAAGCAAGAAGTACAAATGTTTGAAAAAAAGGAAGTTTGAAAATAAAATACAAAAATTTGAAAAACACATTTTAAAAGCTAAAAGTGCAAAAGTCCAAAAATTGTAAATAAGTACAATTTAAAAATTTAAAGAGGAAAACTAAAGAAATTTAACAAGTTAAAAAGTACAAACATTAGAAAAGTAAACTAAAGATACATGTAAAAAAGTTGAAAAGAAGAAAACCAACAGAAATAAATAATTTCAGCAAGTTTAAAGGACTAAGGAAGTTTGATGTTCCTTTCCCTTTAATGCTCTGTGGATAATCAGCTGTTTTTTAAGGATTATTTGACAGGCAACAAAATATTTTTGATGAGCACCAGAAAGAATTCTCACATGAGAATAAAATGATGCACAGATAATCCACCAAAGGCAAATGGGCTTTTCTTGCATAACATTGTGCATGAGGAACATTTTACAGTTTTTTTGTGTCCCTTAAGTCTGCTGAGTTGTATCATGTTCTTCCACCTTAATCACCCTACAGTTAATAATATCTCACTGGGCTATGACTGTTGGAGAAAAGTTGGAAATACACTGTGATAAATAATATTGATGAAACCGCATTGAATTGATGATGCTTTTGTGAGTATGCATGGGCAGATCACATGGGGCATGGGCTAGAATTACTAACAAAGTGTTGTGCGATTATTGTGCAAAATGGTGCCATTTTAGTCACTATGTCTCAATTTGTCCACATTTTCCCTAATTTCATTCAAAATATGGTCACAAATCCCACCCATAGTTATGGATTTCTACATTTCTGACTTTTGGAAACTGAATTGAGAAAGAAGACAAATGTTTTTAGAAGAGTTCCAGGCATCTCTGAAAACAGTTTGAGTATTTTGCTTCAGGAGGACTTGGTGATGAAAGATTTGGCTGATTGGAAACAAAAGAAGAGACTCTCACACTCGATATATGAGCAGAACTGATCCAGACAAGCTGGGTTCCAGATAAATCATGTATTGTAACTATTACTGGATAACATGTTGAATAATTCAATCCAATTTGTAGTATTAATTAAGGCTACATCGTTTTATTTCAGTTGTAACTAATAGTTGTGTTTTTGCATGAACCAACTCAACGGGTCCCCCTTCATTTCTGTTTGTGGTTTTATGGATAAATATCTAATGTAAAATGTAACGAAGAGCTTGTGAATTGTGACCACGTGGAATTTATTTATTGTAAAAGTTTTTGAATAACTTCCTGCTCGTTTCATTTTGGGAGATATGCAGTTTCTGCCTGACAGCGATGCTTCCATCCTTTCAGATAACTTCATTATAATAAAATGTGAATATTAGCTGCTATTTTTACAACAACTTTATTGCTTTGAGCTACATTTATATGCTATAAATTAAAGCAGACAAATTCATTGTGTTGTAAAATGTGTCTAAAGCCTGTATCCTTTATAAAGCTGAATCTAAATATTTACAATGATTTTGATTTGCCTTTTCCCTCTACCATCACTCCTGGACCTGCTGTGTTTGAATGAAACTGCAGCTGCGTTTCCATGCGTGTGATTGGAAATCATCGATTCAGATGAAATTTGACCAGTTTGCATCAGAACATTATAGCTTCTCGCACAGACACTGAAACCACTGCATACCTTCTTATTGTTCTGGAAAATAGAGATGAAAGTGTGAAATGGAAGAGAACAAAGAGGAGAGAAAAGAAAAGAAAATACCCCTTGGCTTTTGAAGAGACATTTACACACGTCTTTGATGTCTGAATTAAAAAAAGGCCTTTCATGCTCTCCATCTTTGCTCCAACTCCAGTTGATTTTTTAAAAACTGCTCTTATACTTCTTTTCCAACATATTTTATCTAAGACAATGCACAAGTTTGCCTCAGAAAAGGAAGCAAAACTAGCCAACCAGCGAATGCAACAAAGTGAGAAGAAGTAGAAATCGATCCAACGTTTCAACTCAGCCCCTTCAAGGATGTTGGGTGGGTAGAAAGGATGAGTGAGTAGCAGCAGGAGTCTCAACATGGAAGAGCAAGCAGATAATTGAAGGGAAAAGAGCTCAGCATCTAATTCTATTATCAGCCAGACAACGTGTGGACGCACCGTCAAGGAGAGCTGGAGGTGACTGAGAAACACTCGCCTCCAATTACAGTACAGACGCACAGGCTGCAAAACCTGGAAACAAACTTCTGGGAACTTCTTCTTGAACTTGCAATATTTAAAGAAAAGTTTTTCAAGCGTTGCATTTTCTTATTAATCATTTTATTTGGCAGATAAATGGACTAATGCAGAACTTGATCTGAGTGCGTTTGGGCTAAATGAGGTTAGGTACGAGCCAAAGATCATTCAAACAAATGCAGTATGATATTTAAAACTCAGACTGATTGGTGTCAGTTTGCAATGGAAACAAATGGAGTTTATACGTATATTTGAACATTAAAGATCTAAAAAAAAGGACATGAAGTTCTTTTGACTGAAGGAGAAATTTAAGCACACGCAAATTAAGTGTCCAAGTATGCAAAAATGCACATGGATACATTTTAGTTTTAAGTTCTTTGAAAGCCTGATTGATCATATTTTCAGTAAGGTATACCTTATAAGCTTAATTTATCTGCAGAATGAGCAAAATGTGCCAAGATCCCCGGCAATCATTTGTTGGGATTCACTCTTGGACTGCTGCAGGTCATAGTGTCCAATTCCCTGTTTTTGATTAGAAGGGTCTACATTTTTTGTCGCTGGTGCCACAGGGAAGTAAACAACGAAAAAACAATCCCAAAACTTTAAAAGGTTCAAATAAAGAGCAAAATACAAGCCTGACTCGGAGAACTTAAAATAACAAGGAATTAAAGAAAACCCTAAAAACATCTTAGCCCGATTCCAAATCCAGAATTGTATCTTGTTGACCTCATCACAGGCGATCAAACCTCAGATAAGATTTTAAATACAGTCATGCATCTAAATCTCTGGAATGAAACTCAAAAACTCAAACAGATGAAGAAGTAAACACATTTAGGAAAAACAGGAAATTTTCTTCCAGAAGAAGCAGCTGGAGTTCCAGAAGATGAATGATGCTTTTTAGAAGAACGGCTGGAAATTAAATGACAAAAATGCGAAACGCCATCCATCAAACGTAATGTATCAGCATATGACAAGTAGAGCTCATGATGCATAAAGAGGGGAGCATTACTTTACACAATGCTGGGCTCACGTGAGCGAGAGCTGAGGAGATGGAGTGATGACAAAGTGGTGACAAAATGTCACACAGGGACTTGTGGTGATACACCATCTCTCTATTCCCTCTTTCCCCTCAAAACAAGGCAAATAAATCCATAAGCACCATGTCGGGGCTCACTGCCATTTTCTGCTGTCACCATCATTTTATTCCCCCGTTAATATTTCCCCACCTCGCTCACTGTCTCTCTCGCTCTCTCTCTCTCTCTCTCTCTCCCGCAGGCCCTGCTTGCCACATTTGCTCCACAAGCATAATGTCTCCCTGCTTCTGTCACAGCGTCTGACATTTCATCCCTAAAATGGGGCAGGTAGGCAGGTAGGTATTGGCTGTAATTTAAATTCCAAATGGTAAAACTGCACAAAAACACAAGAATATAGCAAAACATGCACCTGTGTGTGGAATAATACATCATCCATGAATGCATGCATGCAGTGTGCAGCTCCTTTCTAAAGGTGATGAACCCATTTTCACTTGTTACATACAAGCGTGCGTGGACTGTTAACAAAATGCCACAGTGGGTCAGACTGGGGACCTACACTGTTAAAAAAAAAAAAAAAAAAAAAAAAAGTCGCATCTATCATTGAATTGTTTTGCGTTGGTCACTTATTCAAAGTTTTGTTTTGCAGAATAAACCTGAAACTTTTACAAAAATAAGAAAGTAAAATTTGTTTAAATGCATATTTTTAGTTTAAAAAGTATGAACATTAAAATTTTTTATTAAGTAACAAAAAACTATTTTACTAAAAGAAAAACTTTTAAAAAGTATACAAAATAATAAAAAAAGTGTAACCCCCTGGGTTATTTTGGGTGCACACATTATAACCCTCTTTTTTCACTTACATCTTAATCTTCCCATCAAAAGGCTTTACACACAGTAATAGTCAGGCACAATAAGTTATATATTTGTACGTTTTATCATTAAAACACATTAAATGTAGTGATTTGATAAAAACTGTAATTTACTACTGCCAGTAAATGCATCGTTTTTGTTTACTGTTACCTTACTTGTCAGTCAAGGGCAATATCAAGTTTATGTACTTTGATTGGTTGTGACTGGTAAGGGGTTGGACGTTTTAGCTTTGGGGTACGTGCTTTGGCAGAGACTCGCTCTCTTCGGCCAGCGGCCGTCCTCGGAGTAACTTGGACTCTGTGCCGTGCTGGATGCCATGCTAAGAGGACAGCTAAGCTAACAGGCGTTTGGAGACTTTTGGTCGTGTCTGGACGCTTTTGGATATTTGTGGACGTTTGCCAGGATCCTGAGAACCGGAGAGCTGGACCATGCTTGTGTAGCTTTTTCTGGAAGGTGGAGACCGGAGCTGGAGCTCTTTTTTCCCTGTTGTTTCCACAGACTGGTAACCTGGAGTGGGTGAGTAACCGCCCATTTTTCAGTGTTCATTATAGGTGCATTGCCCTTGTTTATTTTTCTGACCAGCACAGTTTAATAAATTGTTTATTTGTGCTAAGTTACCTTTTTTTCTCTGTTTTTGGTATATGATTAAAGGTACACTAAATTTCTAACTTTTAACATAAAAACATTAGTCTTGTAAAAAGTAGGCAGTCACGCACTCTATATACACTGTAGACACCTTTCACACTCATTCATTCACTCATTCATACATATATCTCATTAGTCTACTGTTACATTAGAGTGTAAGTAAACGAATTTGGGGGCTGTTTATAAGCGGTAAAGCTGAACAGTCGCTACATAAAATGGAGGCACCGCTGGGATCTACTGAGTGACTGTACTACAATCAAATCTTAACAGTACAACCTACCTAAAACAATGGCTAACCCATCCAGTCCATTACCACTCTCAGCGTTTCAGAGTTGGTGCTGCGAAGCAAATATCAATCCAGCTTATGCAGTTGTTGTGAGCGGAGTACCTTGTAACACAAGCGTTGCTGATGTTGAACAAGTTATGGAGACAGTTAAAGGTTTTGGGAAAGTTCGTGTCAGAGCCCAAAAGTCTCTCCCTCAACAAAACAGTGACATGATGCTGTGTGAGTGCCGCAATCAAGTGGATCCAAGTAAAGCTCCCCCTGAAATACTCCCCCCTACTGGTGAGTCCTGGAAGCTAACTTGGCTAACTGAAACTGTAAAAGAAGCAGATGAGTTTGCAACAAAACTACAAAAACTGCTAGAAAGTGAAGGAAAGACATTAGCAGACATTGAGCCCTTGCTCTCTCCCGAACAAAATCTGAAACAAGAACACCCCTCATCTATCATTAGGGCTGTTGGAGAACTGTTGGAGAGAGTCCGTCCCCCTCAAGAGAACAATGCCTTTCGCAGACTACGGTATGGTATTCTCTGGTGTGACTCCTACCCCTGCTGGTGAAGAGACACTAGACAACTGGCTGGAGCAGGCGCAGTTAATGCTTGATGAATGTGATTGTTCTACCAAAGAAATGAGGAAGAGGATTGTTGAAAGTCTAAAGGGGCCTGCACTTGAGATAATACAAGCCATACGCTACAATGATCCGGAAACACCCCCTCAAGATTTACTAAAAGCAACTGCAGATGTATTTGGCACATCAGAGTCTGGTGAAGATCTATACTTTGCATTCAGATCCATGCAACAAAAGCCAAGTGAAAGACTTTCTGACTTTGTTAGAAGGCTGGAGAAAGTCCTCACCAAAGCTGTTCAAAAAGGAGGTCTTTCAGCTTCACTAAGAGACCGTGCACGGGCTGAGCAGTTGTTGAGAGGCGCTATAGAGTCGTATATTATGCTGCTGCAGTTACGCCTCAAAGAGAGACTAAACAATCCCCCATCATTCATGACACTGCTCAGTGAGATCCGTGTTGAAGAGGATCAAAAATTGCTAAGACGACATACTACAAATGTGCGTCAAGTCAGTGCAGCAGATGTACAGACAGGCAAGTCTTCTGAAATGGATAACCTCAAAGACCAGATTAGAGAACTTCAAAGTCAAGTTCAGCAGTTAACGGTTAAAGGTCAAAATACTCAACACCACACCCGAGGGGCACCACCAATCAGCGTTGCTCATCCAGATCCTGAAATGCATGTGTTAAAAGAACAAGTACTAAGTCTACAACACCAGTTCAGTCAAAGAGCAACACACGCTTCCGTACCTCCAGTGAAAGAAAACAAAAAATTTAGACAAAAGGCAAACAAAAGCAAAGAACCCCCAAAGTTTTCTAAAGAAAGCACATCTGTGTTCTGCTACAGATGTGGTGAAGATGGCCACTTTGCCACCAAGTGCACAAGTCCTGAGAACTCTTCCAAAGTAATCCGAAAACTAATTCAGTCTATGCAAAAGCTTCAACACAGTCAAAAAGAAGCCAACACTAGCACCTCAAATACAGACAGAAAAGATGGCCAAGTCACTCTGAGCCAAGTTGGTCCCCCCAAGTCCAGCCAAGTTCCTACAGGCCTAGTTGGAGCACCTACTGTAGGCCGGATAATCATTGAAGGCAAGCCTTGTGATGCTCTCATGGACAGTGGCTCCACCGTCTCCATAGTATTTGAAGGCTGGTACACCCAACACCTGTCCCACTTGCCATTGCACCCCATCTCCAGTCTAGACCTTTGGGGCCTTGGCCAGAACAGTTACCCCTACAAAGGCTTCATAACTGCCCAAATACAGTTTCCTGGTGATGACTCATATTGGCCCAGAACAGTTTTGGCTTTAGTCTGTCCAGAGCCAAATGGCCCCGAACAGCAGCCTGTCATAATTGGCACTAATGCTCGCACTTTCCATCATGAGCCACAACCAACAAAGGCATCAAAGAGTAATCAGATGGCGCAAACTATGCGAGTGTGCACACAGCCCACCCCAAAGTCTGTTTTCGGTCCCAACGAAGCAGTAGCTCAAGTTAAGTGGGTTGGGCCTGGTCCACTCATCATACCCCCTGGTGCAGAACTTGCAGCAATGTGTAAAGTATCCTGTTCTGAGTCCCTGGAGGGCAGCATACTAATGATTGAGACACCCCGTACTGGAGCTCTTCCAGCCGGCGTGCTAATGCCCCCATCTGTACTCTTGTCCTCTGACGTGGATACCGAAAGATTCTCAGTGCTCCTAAAAAATGAATCAGTCAAGCTAAAATCCATTCCTAAAGGCACAGTCATAGCTCATGTTCATAAAGCTGATGTAGTCACCCAGATACAGCCAAGTCAAGCCCCTTCTCAAAGACTTAATCCAGAAGTCTTTAATTTTGGTGACTCCCCAATTCCTGAGAACTGGAAAGTCAGACTATCACAGAAGTTGTCCGAGCGACCTGAAGTTTTCTCACTGACAGAATGGGATGTTGGTCTTGCAAAAGGGGTTGAGCACCACATCAGGCTAAATGACACAAGACCTTTTAGAGAAAGAGTAAGACGCCTAGCTCCAGCGGATATTGAGGATGTCCGCAGACATTTACAAGAGCTTTTTGCAGCTGGCATAATCAAAGAGTCTCGTTCCCCCTATGCCTCGCCAATTGTAATTGCAAGAAAGAAAAATGGCAAAGTCCGGATGTGCATTGATTACCGCACCCTTAATGCCAGGACAATACCAGACCAATACACCCTCCCGAGAATAGACGATGCCTTGGCCTGCCTCACTGGAAGTCGCTGGTTTTCTGTGCTTGACCTTCGCAGTGGCTATTACCAAATCGAAATGGCTGAAGAGGATAAAGAAAAGATGGCGTTCATTTGCCCTTTGGGGTTCTACCAATTCGAACGCATGCCCCAAGGAATCACAGGCGCTCCAGCGACGTTTCAGCGATTAATGGAGAAGGCCGTGGGCGACATGAATCTCCTCCAGTGTCTAGTCTCTAGTCTATCTCGATGACCTCATTGTGTTTGGTCGTACTCTGGAAGAGCACGAAGAACGCCTTCTCAAAGTGCTTGATCGCCTGGCAGAACAAGGTTTAAAACTGTCTATAGACAAGTGCCAATTCTGCCAACCCCAAGTCAGATACGTTGGCCACATTGTGTCTGCAGCTGGCGTTGCAACAGACCCTGAGAAGATAAAGGCTGTAGCCCAATGGGAGCCCCCATCAAACCTAAAATCACTGCAGTCTTTCCTGGGGTTCTGCGGTTATTATCGCAAGTTCATCGCCAACTACTCTGCCATAGTTCGCCCTCTCACTGACCTCACAAAGGGGTACCCACCAACACAAAAAGGGAGAAAGAATAACAAAGACCCGGATACACATTACTATCGGCCGGCTGAGCCATTCGGAGCACGCTGGACACCCGACTGCACTGAGGCATTCCACAAAATAGTCCACTGTCTCACTCATGCTCCAGTCCTGGCCTTTGCGGACCCCACAAAAAACTACGTCCTCCACGTTGATGCCAGTCTTGATGGACTCGGAGCAGTCCTTAACCAAGAACACTCAGACGGTTTACGTCCTGTTGCATTTGCAAGCCGCAAGTTAAGCCAGTCAGAGAAAAACTACCCTGTTCATCAATTAGAATTCTTGGCGTTAAAGTGGGCGGTCGTTGATAAATTTCACGATTACCTTTATGGGGCTCGTTTTACGGTGAGGACTGACAATAACCCCCTCACATACGTACTTACAACTGCCAAGTTGAACGCCACTGGTCATAGGTGGTTGGCAGCCCTCACAACGTATGACTTCGACATCCAATATAAGCCAGGCAAAGAAAATGTGGATGCCGATTGGTTGTCCCGAAATGCCATGGACGACAATGGGTGGAAAAAAATATCGCCCTCCGGAGTTAAAGCTCTTTGCCATCCAGTGAGTGACACTAAACCCCTCTGTCGCCAAGAAAGACTCATTGATCAATTAGGTGCCACGCCAAGTGCTGTTCCTGATGTGTATGCTTGTTTCACTCACCTGCAGTTAAGCTCCATGGAAAGACTAAGTAATGTGGACTTAGCCAAAGCCCAAGACCTAGATCCTGTAATCTCTGTTGCCAAGAAAGCAGTTCAGGTTGGTGCTTGGCCCTCCAACAGTCACCCAGAGCTTGTGCTTCTACAACGAGAAAGCCCAAAACTCTTAATAAAAGATGGACTGTTGCAGAGACAAGTCATGAGACCCGCAGGTCATCAGACCTTACAACTTGTCCTCCCAAGTCAGTTCAGACCACAAGTACTCACAGCACTTCATGATGAGTCTGGTCATCTTGGGATCGACCGCACCGTTGAACTAATAAAAGACAGATTTTTCTGGCCCAAGATGGTCCAAGGAATCACAGACTGCATAAAGAACTGTGGCAGGTGTATCGCCCGCAAAACCTTACCTCACCGGGCTGCACCACTAAATCACATCACAAGCAATGGCCCTCTCGACCTCGTCTGTATAGACTTCTTGTCAATCGAGCCTGAGGCCAAGAGAGTGGCCAATGTCCTTGTGGTCACCGACCACTATACTCGCTACGCCCAGGCCTTTACCAGCAAAGATCAAAAGGCCTCTACTGTAGCCAAGATTCTGGTTGAAAAGTTCTTTGTACACTACGGCTTACCTGCAAGAATCCACTCCGACCAGGGGCGTGATTTTGAGAGCCGCCTAATCAGAGAACTTTTACAAACATTGGGCATAAAGAAATCTCGTACGACGCCCTATCAGCCCCAGGGTGATCCACAGCCAGAACGTTTTAATCGCACACTTTTGTCTATGCTTGGCACCCTCAATCCCTCGCAAAAGCAAAAGTGGAGTCAACATGTCAGTTTACTCGTGCACGCATACAATTGTACGCGTAACGATGCAACAGGCTACTCACCGTACTACCTGATGTTCGGTCGTGAGGCGCGTCTGCCCACTGATCTCTGTTTTGGAACATCCCCAGATGGCAAAGATCACCACAGTTACCTACAGTATGTTGCCAACTTGAAAACAGAGTTACAGAGAGCTTACCAACTAGCTCAAGAAGTTGCAGACAAAATGCACCAAAGGAACAAAAAACACTATGACACAAGAGTGAGAAACCAAGTTCTGGAACCTGGAGACCGTGTCTTAATCCGAGCAACTGGTGTCCCAGGAAAAAACAAACTTGGAAACAAATGGAACTCAAGTTCCTACCTGGTGGTCGAAAAGCTGCCAAACTTACCAGTTTACCGAGTAAAGCCAGAGAGGGGCAGAGTCATAGTCAAAACTCTGCACCGTGACCACCTCCTTCCCATAGGACATCTGGTTCGGTTTTCTGTGGATCAAGTCAAAAAGCCAGAGTCTCACAGACCAGTTACACGGTCTTCACCAGAGACAAAGACAAAAAGACCTCAAGATAATGTCATGCACAGTGAAAAGGAGGATGATGTGTCAGAGCCAGAGGAAGATGAATTGTGGCATCTGCCCACTGCTCCAAAAGAGTCAGTTTTCCAGGCCCTAGATCTCCTCGCAAAATACTACAACAGACATGTACCTCACCTCATTTCTGAACCACAGATACCTCCAGACAATGCTTGTTCTGAAGAAACTCAGTATGCTTGTAATGTCTCAGAAGCTGATGTCTCAGAAGCTGAAGAAGGACAAGAGGTTATGCAGTTACCTAATGACCCTGTGCTGGACGCAGGTCTGGAAGGGGGAGCGCGCCCCTCTACTAGTCAGTCAGAAAGTAATGCAGAGCCCCTTGGTGTCCGTCAAGCCCGGCGAGAGGTTAAGCCAGTCATACGACTAACTTACGACAAGCCTGGACATTCTGTGGACCAACCACTTGTGATGGTACATCGTGGATTGAGAATCACCATCTGCAGAGAAAGCAACTCGCCTGATGTCCTGAGCGTGCCTCCTCTAGTTTAGATCGTTTATTCTGTTAAATGCATACACATAGTCAATTTAGCCACCTATGGGTAAGTTGTTTTCTTCACTTAGATAGTCCGATGAGGGCATCTGGACGTTTAGAAGGGGGAGGATGTAACCCCCTGGGTTATTTTGGGTGCACACATTATAACCCTCTTTTTTCACTTACATCTTAATCTTCCCATCAAAAGGCTTTACACACAGTAATAGTCAGGCACAATAAGTTATATATTTGTACGTTTTATCATTAAAACACATTAAATGTAGTGATTTGATAAAAACTGTAATTTACTACTGCCAGTAAATGCATCGTTTTTGTTTACTGTTACCTTACTTGTCAGTCAAGGGCAATATCAAGTTTATGTACTTTGATTGGTTGTGACTGGTAAGGGGTTGGACGTTTTAGCTTTGGGGTACGTGCTTTGGCAGAGACTCGCTCTCTTCGGCCAGCGGCCGTCCTCGGAGTAACTTGGACTCTGTGCCGTGCTGGATGCCATGCTAAGAGGACAGCTAAGCTAACAGGCGTTTGGAGACTTTTGGTCGTGTCTGGACGCTTTTGGATATTTGTGGACGTTTGCCAGGATCCTGAGAACCGGAGAGCTGGACCATGCTTGTGTAGCTTTTTCTGGAAGGTGGAGACCGGAGCTGGAGCTCTTTTTTCCCTGTTGTTTCCACAGACTGGTAACCTGGAGTGGGTGAGTAACCGCCCATGCGGTCGAGTTGGGAGCCGCCATTATCGGAGCTACTGCATGGAGGTACTCTACCTAAGTCATATCAGGCCTGCAACGTTAAAAGGTTAAAAGACTAAAAAGTCGTTCCGGAAAAAAGACTGAGTCATTAAAGTGCCTTAAGCTCTTTAGCCGGCTTTTTCTTTTTCTTTTATTTCTACTGTTTTGGGGCCCCATTTTGTGTAAATCTGTGTGATGATTTGCTGAGCTCATTCTAAAATTGTCTGTTTAAGTTTATTGTTGGTTTATTGCCAGATTATAAAGTGTGGTGATAATAATTTGATACTTTTGCCGTTAATTCTGCATTATGGAGTCAAATTGACTATTTTTCAGTGTTCATTATAGGTGCATTGCCCTTGTTTATTTTTCTGACCAGCACAGTTTAATAAATTGTTTATTTGTGCTAAGTTACCTTTTTTTCTCTGTTTTTGGTATATGATTAAAGGTACACTAAATAATTTCTAACTTTTAACATAAAAACATTAGTCTTGTAAAAAGTAGGCAGTCACGCACTCTATATACACTGTAGACACCTTTCACACTCATTCATTCACTCATTCATACATATATCTCATTAGTCTACTGTTACATTAAAGTGTAAGTAAACGAATTTGGGGGCTGTTTATAAGCGGTAAAGCTGAACAGTCGCTACATAAAAAATTACATTTTTTAAATTAAAATCTATAGAAAATTCAAAAGGTTAAAAAGTCCAAAAAACACTCAACAGGAAACTAAATAATTAAATTAAAAAGCTGAAAAAAAGTTTAAAAGTACAATTTTAAATTGAATAAATTAAAAAAAAAATACAAGTAGAAATTTTAAGAAAGTTAAAAAATGTAAAAGCTTTAAAAGTAGAACATCAGAAAAAAAATGTCCTTTTAAAAATCCTTAACACTAAATGGTTGAAGCATTAAATGTATTCCATTAGTGCCATTTAGATGGTTGAAAGCTGCAGTCTGGAGTATTTTTTTTATCTATCAAAGTTTTATAAATGTTTCAAATGATAGTTCAGTTCTAAACTATGATATAGAGTTCCACAACATTTGTTATTCTTCCTAAGTCCCTCCTTCCTCCCATAGACCCCTATGAATCACACTGACCGTCAAATTCTTTAAGCCAATAGAATTTGAGTTTCCACATTGTCAGGTGTCAATCATGTGCATCATGCAAACCTGTAAAGACGGGGCTGTGCACAGGATGCTCTGTATCTTCCTGTTTACAGTCGCCATAAGAACACAGCTGTGGATCTGCTAAAAAGTTATCCATTTCCAGCTACCAAGGGCTACATCAACTTCATAAAGAAAAACTAAGAAAATCTGGTGACTATAAACGCATTAGAGACCGTGCATGCACAACTGTAGATGTGGGGTTAGAGGGAGTGGAAGGCAGGAGAAGGGATGTTTTGGGAGGGGACTTGGTTTAAAAAAAAAAATCTACCGCTGAAATGCTCCAGACTATACCTTTAAATATTTCAAATTAAAAGACGAAATATTAAAAAGTCTCTGATACAGATAATTTCACTCTGCAAGGTCAGTTTAAAAGCATCTAGAAACATTTGACACTAGATTTTTTTGACCAAACTTAAAGGGACACTCCACCAGAAAGTGATTTTCTCTCTATTGCCATATTCCTCATAGTTAGATATCATCAAGACTAGAAATCATCAGGTCATATTCTTGCAGTTCACATAGTACAAATGTGCAGTTTGTGACTGAAAGGAGGATGAGAAGAAGAGGGAGGGATGAAGATGAGCATGACACAACACCTTCCCCATATTTGGAGGGAATACCACTGACCGCTTGGATGCTCTTGATGCTAAATCAAGACTTGAGGTGTGAAGCTGTTAACCGGTGACTGGAGAGCAGCTATATTAGGACAGGAATGGGTGTGCTATCAGTAGTGTGTGTATATGTGTTTTGCTTCACATAAAATACCGTCTAATTGAGCCAAGAAAGGAGGAGAAAGGGAATAGAGATGCCACCTCCTGCTGCAGCAACTGAGAGGTGCTGGTTGAGCTGAGGGAACGGGAAGAAGAGAAGCAGGTAATCTGATGAAAAACAGCCCACAAGGAATTAGTCTTTGTCATAAAGTATCTATTTTTCCCATACATTCGATCTTTAGGTCCATCCCAGGAGGCGGGGGTGCTAATTGGAGTTAAAACTAATGTAGTAGGTCACTATATCACACACTACTTCCTTAAATAATGCATAAATGAAGAAATAAAAGAGATTCTAAAGACTCCATTATGAGGCGCGGTTTGTCAGTCTGGTGGCCTCATTTCCTCTTTTATCAGTTTCAGCTCTTTTGTTTTCAAATGCCTGCAACATTATTAATATTACATAAAGTCAGAACTCAAGTCACTTCCTTTCATACACATAACAAAGCCATCTTTGAAACAGAAAAATCGGGCCAAAAAATGATGTCACATGATATGGCTTTGTAATCCCCCATGTGAAACAAACGCATGAATTGATAATAGGAAATGTTTTAGGCTTCATGCAACTAATTCTGTTCATGTCTGCAGATTCAAAAATGGTAGATATTAACAATTATACATATATATATCTTTAATTTAAAAATCCAATTAGGCTTTATAGAAACATGTCAAGCTAAAACAAATGTACATTATAGAGTCATTTAGCAAATTAGTTCCATTTTAACCAATATTTAAGCTGGAAAAATGATTATCTAAGACAATTAGATTATGCACCCCCTTTAAAAAGATGCCCTGAAGTCTCACAAAGTCACGAGAAGCAGTAACACTTTACGGCAATCCAAGTTTACGCCTCAATGCCTGCTCAGGACAGACGAGCTGAAGTTTGTTTTTACAACAGTGTTTTAAAATGGACACTAGGTGGTGCTAAAAACAAGCCAAAACTGGCTAGTGTGCCTTTAAAGTTACATAGAAGCCACTTTCAGAACGTAAAGGTGAGTGACGACTGAAAGAGTTTCAAATAAATGTTTGTTGAAAGTGTTAGACAGAAAATCAACCCCCTCCCCTTCAAAAAAACAACGTGTTTATTTATTGTTGAATCTAAGGCAGTTATGAAAACTAAAAGAGGTCCTAGGGGCTAGCATGGCGTACGCGTACCACTGGTGGTATGCCAGCACCCCCTGGTGGTACGCAGAGGACCCAACCCTTTTGTGTTTAATGAAATATTGGTGACTAAAATAGTGAAAAATGTATTTTCAATTAAGCGTTTGTAACGGGAGGTGGCCTAATTTGGGTATATTTTCCCCATTATTAAAGTATTTTTATTAAGATATTTATTTTTGAAGTGTTATGTCATGACGTACTTCTGTTGTCTGAACGCCGGATGGGCTAACAGTTTGTGCTCCACAGATTAGCTTAATGGTTAAGCTAAAAACATCGGTGCCAAGCACGGGTCGCGTTAACGGAATATTTTCTGTCATTTTCCGGTTTTTTAAACTTTGACGGACAAATCTTAAAGCTGTCCGTCATTTGACAGATGAAAATTCACACACCTGTGTACGTGTGTGTGGGCATGCGCCTTCTGACCGCGCAGAGCGGATTAAAATGACAGCGAGCAGCAGTGGTGTGTAATGACGGGATCTCGCCTCGCCTTCTTCTGCTTATCCAGGTCCAGGCAGCGGGCCGGGAGCCCAGACCCCCCACTCCCCAGCCTCCTCCTCCACCAGCCAACAGGACTTGTCCGAACCGTCTCGACTGGTTCTGGATCAGTGGTTCTTCAGAGTCTCTCCCGAATGTTCGAGCTCCTCATCCTAATAATCCCGGCCGCCCTGCGGAGGAAACTCATTTCGGCCGCTTGTAAACACACAAAGTAAAAACAAATACACTAAAAGACAAAAATCTGAAGAAATGTTCTCAACGACTATAGCCAAACAGCTGGTCACTAACATGTGGCTTCCATGCTTTTTTAGACATGTAATGCTTCCTTAGACCATATGAGAACAGGCAGCATTCAGTGCACAAAACAGAGCTGTGTGCACAAAAATAAATGACAAGTCTTTACTAAAAGTCAGCTAACTAAACCGCTTCAAACGCCCCAGAGAGCAATGACTTCAAAACAAAAACCCTAACCATCAAATGATCCTGCGGTCCTACGGGAGCGAGGTCAAAACGCTCTGCATCGGTAGGCAGAAGTGATATTTTTACAGAACTTTTCTTATATTAAGGTCAGGAAAAATGAAGAAACTGTGGTTCAGAAGGCGTAAATTATGTGAACACCCTCTGGCCTGAGCTGCCATGGCCCAGAGCTAACTAGTCATTACTGTCACGGGGATAACAGCTGGGGAGGGAGGAAATTTCACATTCTGCACAGAACACATTAAAAATAAATCAAGCTTCAGGTTCACATTATTCCACCCATCTAATTAATATTATTTTTGGTTAAAAAAAAACCCCTCTCCCAATCCCCTCACCGCCTTGATCGGGTTCTTTCAGCAGCTCAGGAATGTGCAGCAATCAGGATTCAGAGCGGTTTTCTTGCTTTTATTTGATTTCTCTTTGACTGTTGCTCGCAGCTTTGATTGAATCCAAGTCCACTTCTTTTGAAGTGAGTTCGCTCAATTTCCATTTTCCATTCATGTTTCTTTTGTTCAGTACTGACGCCATCTCTGCAGCTCTCTTAACTCACTGTCCTGTCAAGAGGTATTGTGAAACAGAAGAATGTGGGCGTCGAGACCTCGTCTTACAGCGACACTCGAGTCCAGTTTGTTATCAAAGTCTCCAAACCCCAGATAATCATCCTCAGCAACACGACGTTAAAGCGTCTGACTGAACAAGCAAATAATAAATACGCCCACAGTGAGTCTGTGTGTGGGTCTCTGCAGCGATGCAGCGCCAACCAATGGAGTCAATCAAACCATGCCTCGCGAGGAAACGGCTCTCGTTCGCCAAGTTGACCTCAGGGACTGGAATGTTCTTTTTGCAGACATCTAATTGTTGACTTCGCTCCCTGAGGCGTCCGCTCCACCTCTCTGAGGAGAGCGAGGGGGGAGCCACAGGCAGAGCTTAGCATATGTGCGATATCACTAATGTGGCAATAAATGCTCCGACTGAAAGTCAGGGAGTCCTGAGGAGGCAGAACCTCTCCGTCTCCTGTAGGCTGATGTATACAATCAAGTTTTAATATTATGAACCATTATTGTCTGGTTGCATTAACTTGTTTTTATTATCAGCATGCATAAAGGTGATGGGTCTCCATAGATTTCTGTTGTGCAAAAGTAAACATCCCAGGTATCCAGATGCTGACTTTGCAATCAGGGGTCTAAACTTATTATGAAAATGAATTGAACAGTCCAATTTGATCTGCTACATCAGGTCCAGAATAAAAGCCCAGATGTCACTTTCTGGTTTCTTAAGAGGATCCAGAACCACAGATTTTGAAAAGAGCGGAGATGAGAGGTTCTCAAACCAGAGACCGTCCTCTTTGTGACCACGCCTTTGATTGATTTCTTATTTGTTCAAATCAGACATGAGATGGTTCATACAGAAGAACTATTGTAGATGTTTTAACAGGGAAATGCTCGGAGTGGCTTGTTATGCAAAAGGCTGTTGAGATTTACAGCTGGAGGATTTTCATTTTGCTTTGTGCAATGCGCCAGGTTGCTTATCAAACATGTATAGGTTGGTAACAAACCACTCTGCCTGCAGACGTTTCACAGGAACCCTTCTATCTAGAACGTGTTCAAAATGTGAGCTGGGACTGTTCCTAGTTGTTGCCAAGGTATGAAAAAAGAGCAGAGATGTGTTTAATAAGAAAAAAACTTTTTGTAGTTTGTTGATTGTTTTGAGAGTAAAAAAGTTTGAAGCATTTAATTACTTCTACTAGATCCACGATAAAGACTGATGAGGGTAAAAGTGTTTGCTTCCTAAAGGATTCACCTTTTGATTTGACTGCTCTCTAAAAACAGAAACTTTTAATGCATTAAACAAATAATAAAAGAAAAAAGTCCTCATCCTCAAAATATATTGTTCAAAGTAAACGAAACAAGTGTTTTCTAATGTTGCACGAAAACATTCCAAGTCCAAGAACACCATGTGATAAAAGTATTTGGAGGATGACATTTTTAAAATGACTGAGAACGTGTGAACAGTCCAACACTCGCAAAGAGTTTAACTACTTTGAATTATTTTTAAAGTTTTACACAACAGTGTGCTTTGAATCAACATTTGTTACATTTGGAATAAATATCAATTGTGGGTCCAAATGATGGATCAGATGTTTGTTGGATACGGGGATGGTCTGCCATCACGCTGAAACTATGGTCATGGTGGAATTGACCATTTTCACCACTTTATGTTTAAGTTTTTGCAGATGCAAAAATCACAGGAAGTGTAACTGAAACTGCAAAAGAAAAAGAAAGAGGGTTGACTTGGCAGAAAAACACTTTAAACAGAGGCACAAAGAACAAAGCCAATCCAGTGGAGCCCCCATAGAACTGGAACCTAAATAAAACAGCAGGTTCTAGCAAAGGAATCTAAAGGTGTATTTATTTAGGGGCAGGTGATTAGTAGAATGATTAGCAGCTGGGTTGATTAGCAGAATGGAATGCAGGTGTGACCAACTGAAAAACTCATCAGAATAAGAGGAGACATTCTGATTAGAAAAATGATGATTAAAAAGAATCTTTTGGTCATTTTAGTTGGCGTTTCAGTTATTCACTTACAGTAAGGACTATATCTGGATTCGGCCCGCGAGCTGCATGTTTTTGACTCTCTAGCTGGACCTGTATGTGTCGCCCTGCCTCTCCTGCAGGTCATCATTACAGGCTGAGGACTGGTGCTGTCCTTAAGTTTCCTCCTCTCATTAATGAACCTGCAGGTTTGCATTAGTTCATTAGCAGAGAGCAACAATTTACTCCTGACCACGAGCAATGTGTGCATGATTTGTTTCAGCCAAATGCTGTTATGTTTCCATATGGCGCCATCCCCCCACCCCACCCTTGGGGCACAATAGCATTAGCTAAATACCTCGAAAGCAAATACTGACACCTTCCAGTGCACGTGTTCAGGCTCACAGATGCACCAAGATGGGAGCCAGCTGGAGAGAAAAGGCAGAGGCTTTGTTGTAAAAAAGGAAAGCAGAAAGAACACCGTGTCAAGTTATTTCCTTAGCATTCACGAGGAAGTAGCCAGGGTGCTATGGTAACCAGGTGGGTTTCTTGAGAGCCATATTTTATTTTTTCACAGCTTAACCAGTCTAGTTTATGAGGCACTACTTTGACAACATCCAGTGGAAAGTCTTGACACTTTGGAGCGTGTGCAGATTTTGTGAGCACATCCTCAAACTCAGCCCCACGACTCTTATGCTGATTCTCAGCTCCCTTCCTGAGGAGCGCTCGTCTCTGCCTTGGCACATTGTCCCTATCGAGGGTTTTGTGTACTTTCTAAACCAAAACCAAGTCAGCTCTTACTGACTGGTGATATTCTCAGTTTCACCAATTTACCAATGCCTGGATATTGAGGTGGACAGGTGGCTGGTCAGATGCCCAGCTCCTCCACACCACAGTGGAAACATTCTACCTGTTTGACTGAGCAGATGTCAGATGTTTGGCAGAACTGCCACCTAGATTTCCCTGCAGCATCCATCTAGACCGACTACCAATCTCTGCCAAGATAAAAGCAGTTTTGCTGTTTCTGGGTTTGTTTCAGACTCTTTCCCCTTCCTGTCTGCTTCCACTTGGCTGGTTCCACTTTTAAAAGGCCGTCTAATGATAAAAGCAGACGGGAGGATGAGACACCAATCACAAATGAGGTGTAGAGCTCTGACTTACCCACATTCTGGCTCTCCTGCTGAGATCCCTGCAGGGAGGCTGTGGACTCATTGTAACAGCTCTTGTTCTGCTTATTCAGAACCACTCCAGTCTTCAACTGGTGCTTTGTCACTCACGTTGCTTTGTTTTTCCTCCCTGCAGCAAAATGCTGTGTATTAAACCATCAGCTAACAATGAAAATTCCCTGTAAACACCGATCTCATGACTAGATTTATAAAAAAAAAGAGTCAAACTGATGTACAAGGGAGCTAATGACTGGAATAAATCTGCACTGTTTTGAAAAGTCACACCATCTCATTAGCTATACATGCATGATTTTTCAAAAAGAACTGCAACTTTTCACCTCCTCTTTAGCTCTCAAAGGCATTTTATTCCTAAATGAATCATGATTGTACAAAGTATATTGACTATTGAGGTACTGACCATGTATGGAATAAGATTTGTGCCAAAATGATCAATACAAAAAAAAAAAAACAGTCAAATATACCTAAATAAAGCACCTCGATTTTGCTTCTGCTCCAAGTTTTTGCAAGAAAGTTTCAGTGGGAGGTGTTACGACCCCTTCTAAATGTCTAGGAGTAAATAAAAGGGGTCTAACACAAATGTGCTCCAGGACAAGGTTGTAAAGGTTTTCAAAAATGTTTATTTTTCCCTCCCACAATCGCAAACGGGCAGGAAGAGGAACTGCAGAACTAAAGGAGTTTAAAAAAACTAAAAACTCTCCTCAACTAAGGAAAGGGGAGCTAAACAAACACAAATCCCTGGGGAGAAAAATCTATGACCCAGGAATAAACAGTTAAACCTAAATCTTTATTTACTACTATTAAGCTAAACTAATAAGGTATTCAAAACTAACTAAAGATGCTCAGAAGTTACGAGGATGGATTTAACACTAACTAACTGACTACAGACGAAACGAAAAAGCTCTTTAACGAGCAGCAGAATCCTGCAAACTACAAACTAGTATTACTATTATTTACCACCGCTAGATCTGTGAAACCACAGCTAAGTCGGGGACATCAGTACTGCTCAGTCCCCCGTCTATCTGGCAGCCTGGGCCTTTAAACACTGTAGTCCTGATCAGGCTGACTATCAGCAGCTACGTGATCTAACAGCTGCGGGGAGATCGGCGTGCCGCTGTCCAGTGTGCTGAACTGGAGGGAGTGCAGGAGCCAGCCTGCTCTGTCGCTGTCCTTGGTTCTGATCAGGTAAGGACAGCAGATCGGGGCAGTCTGGGGAACTCCTCCTCATCCCAAGACAGCCACACGTAACAAGAGGGGCTTTTCAGCGCTTCAATCTCATTGGCCAGGTGGCTCTAGTTTTTTGCCATACGTATGGATCCACCTACTTTAAAAACTCTCATAACCAATGAGCTCGATGCACTGAAAAGCCCCTCCCACTGAGACTCTTTCAAAAGCAAAAACCTAGAGCAGAAGCTAAATCAAGGTGCAGCTGAACCAAATCATACCCCTTCAGAATAAAAGCCTAAATGGTCTGAGTAAATACAGAATTGAGAACCAAAAAAGGTGTGTCCAAAATATAAAATATGATTTGTTAAGACGTAAAAATAAGTATTCTGTTTAAAAATATAAAAATTTACTTATGAATTAGTTTATTTTGTTTTTAGTGTGATATTTATTGCTTTTGAATTTCACGCTTTTACTTGTGAAATGTTCTCTTTGGTTGCTTTATTTGGGTTTATTTTGTGTATAACTATTTTTTGAGGGTTGATGCTTTTGACACAAATCTTATCCCATAACCTTTGAACAACAACACTTTATAACCCAGTACCTCAGTGAGCTGCCACTCAACAATTCCTTGAATTTGCAAGGAAGTTTTGAGAAAGACTTTCAACATTTGCAAGGAACAATATTCTCACTCAAGTTATAGGACTTTAATCTCAATATTACTGGAATTTTAAACATGCTTTGATAGAAAAATAGTCACAGGAGCATTTTTCGCTCAATATGCTTCATGCAGCTTTCATACATTGGTGTTTTCCCAAACGCTGCACATTTGTCACATTATTATGAAATGTAATAATCCATAAAGACAAGAGAAAAGTTGAAATATATGAAAACTTGCTAAAGCTCTGTTTATTAAAGGTGATGCGTAGTGAAGGCTTGTTGCTAATGACAACATATTAGATGGCTCTTTGAAATGGAGGTAAAGTTGTGTTTATAATTGAATAAACTATCAATCGTTCCACTCCCCTTGGTAATAATAACGTTCTACCCCGACAAACAAAAACAAAAATACCATACTTATGTGATTATTCAAGACATAACTAAGTTCTAGCCCTCCAAACTTACATTTTTGGGTTGCTTTGGACAAGTGAGCGCTGAGGTAATACAATTTTAAAATGTAAGATGTTATCACACTATATTGGCTCCTCAGAACTGTGGGGTAGAAATGCAAATTGTTAGTCCCGTTTTTCTACTTAGTTTTGAAGAAGAGGGGTTCCGCAGGCAGCTTCCTCTCACCATATGTTCAGCTAACTCAGCTCCGTCGTGCAGGAGCCACCTCAGCCCTGCGAGTCTGCACAGGAAGTTGACATAATAGCCCAAAGTCATAAATGACACAAAAACCCAAATAAGACAGAAACTCTGCCACACATGCTGCCGGCTACAAAAGGTTTGTGTGTGGATGTTTGAGCGCTACTTTTGTCCAGGTTTTGGAGACTTAAAATATCACTTTTGTTGGGAGCCAAAGTGTCACTGACCTGTGATGAAAGCCGCAAGTGCAAAAGGTAAGATGGTCTTTCTGCGAAATGCACAAGTCAAAAGATTCATTGTGAGGAAAAGGTTGAAAACGCACGTTACGAGGCATTTGGTGACGGGATTATAGTGGTGGGAAGAGTGCAGAGAACATTCATCCATCCTTTATCTTCACCTGATTCATCCTGTTCAGGGTCACAGGGAGCTGGTGTCTACCTCCAGAGGACAGACAGGTCATCACTAGTCTATCACACAGAGGAAAAAGACCACATATAACGTCATTTAAAGAGCTCTATTTGTTCCCTTGATGATAGATGGAGAGATAAGAAATGGATTAATTTATTTATGTAAAAGATTGTCTACTTTAATTTTCAAGCAAACAGACAGATGGAGATACAGAGATTTCAGGTCTTTTTACATTGATTTTCCTATTTGTATCAAAGATTTGCTAAAATAGTCAAACTGGATCAATATGACTAAACCTTGTAGTTGATTTGCTGGTTCTTCCAGTCCTAAAGGTTCTTTCGTGTCCAGAGTTTAGAGGGATATTTTTTGTTTTTCCAGTAGCAGTGTGATGTGCATGTCTTTTGATTTGAACCAGGTGCCTGTATGAGTGATTGGAAGTACTGAAAACAGACAGTTAATTTGTGGTAGTATTTTCATTTTGACTGAGATCCGTCATATGTGATAATTTAAGGTTTATCCAGCATTCAAGGTCACCTTCAATCTTTATATATAAAAGGAGTGTATTTGAGGGTAAACAGCTCTGACAACCTGGTGAAAACAATAGCTCCTAAAGTGGTAATGTCCCATGCATCCTCAGAGTGGTAATATGATGGATTTTATCCAGTTTTTAGAGTAATTTCATTGAGAATTGTTAGGATCTTTTAAATATAACAGTATGTCATCTGCATATGTAGCATTTTTTAAAATTTTGCTGTTTTGCTGTAAGTGGTTCAATAAATATGGCAAAAAGGGACATTTGATTGTTCTTCTAGGGATTTACATGGGTCTCTAGTATTGAGTCGGTCATCCATCCAGTCTCTATTAACCTTAAGCTCTTTTAATCTATTAAAATCCACCCACCCTTTCACATTTCTAACATCAACCCTGTAGTTTATTATTCCCTCCAGCATTGACCCAATCACCAACTCTGCCAGATGCATCTCAGTTGTTCTTTTTGCCATATCCGTGTCCCGTAGACACATTTCTCTGTTAGAGTTTTTGCGTATGTGCTAGCTTTGGCAGTTAGCTGGGTGAACTCCACGTACTCAACCAAGTGTAAGTTTGACATTAATACCTAATAGAGATATTGAAAGTAGTGTGGTAGCAGTTAGCTTTTCCATTATAAGCCATATAATGACAGGGCTGATCTCAAACTAAAAAAAATTAGGTCAAAAGAGATCAGCTGATTGTGGTCAGTACTTTAATACAACCATTACAAAAAGCTGTGATCAGGACCACAATCTGATACTTCATACTGGATCAGGACATCCCCACCTGCAATGGGAACATCCATATTGAAGTTTAGTATTGTAGCTGATAGCAAGAAATTAAATGCAAATCTCGCCTTGCCTTCTCCTGCTTATTGGTCTGGGTTGTGGGGACAGCATCCAAAGTAAGGAATCCCAGACCGTCCTCCTCCATCAGCAGGACCCCAAGGCGTTCCTGGGTCAGATTGGAGGTGCATTTTCTCCAACATGTCCTTGGTCGACCTGGGGGCTCCGGCTGGCAGGCTTTAGAAGACTTTTTCATGCATAACATTGGTTGGTTTTGTATCCATTATAGTGATGTAGGTGGAAAAAAAAATCACTGTGATATCACCTGGGGATCAACAGCAACACAACTCTAGCTCTCCTTGTATCCCTTTATACCACAATTCCTCATTAGTCTTCCCACATCCAGAACGGAGAAATACGTAATAACCTCCTCTACTTATCTATTGAAGGTTATGCGTTAGTTTCAGCCACACACAATCACAGCTCCTGGTTAATAAAAGAAACACTTTTAGGAAAAGTTTTGTTGACACGCTGCTTTCCAGCATGTCCCAGAAGTTTGCCAGTTCAGGAGAGAACAAATGGTAAACAGACCAAACTAAAAAAGTAATAGTTCAGGTGCTGAAGCCAATTTATTGCATATGACATAAAGCATTCTGCCAGGCCTATTATTTTATAAATGTGGCCTTGAGCTCCTGGGGACCAAATTTGAAAACTAAAACCTACTGCTGAAAACGTAAGTATATAAGTAATAGTTTTTCAGCTCACCAGCTCATATTCTTAGGAATTCCTCCTCAACACAACCTTGGGTTATAATGAACTGAAACCAAGGTCATTATTCTGTAAATGCAGCATTTACAGACCAGCGAAACCATCTGTTCAAAGGTAATACACAGGAGTGGGCTGCCTCTGAAAAGCATGGCTGAATTACTCTTTAAGAGGAAATGTAGCTGAGTGTGTGCAAGGAGCACAGTTAAGTGCACTTGTGTGCGATGTTGGATTACAAACAACTGGCAGTCAGCCTGCCTTTTCACACACAGAACTGTTGAATCATTCACATTAGCTGGTCCTTAAACTCCGTGATCCTTCCGTCTCTTTTTTCTTTTTAAGATTAGTTTTAGAACCAGTAATGATAGACAATCCTGCTACCAGTAAAACTTGTGTCATTTTACCTCACTATCTCAAAAATGCATAAAATGTCACATTAAACTTAAGTGATGGGTGCTGGGAACAGTTTAATGTAGTGAAATGAGGTCTCTTGGTGAGAGATTTCATGTGATAAAGTGGAGAAAATGAAGGATTTTCACCACCATGGGTCGAGGAAACATGATTACATCCTAGAGGGACTGCATCGACGCCACAAGGGACTGCATTTGCATATCTGGCGCAATGTTTTACGAGTTCCTGGGGATACATACATGGTCTCCCTTTGCTATCGGACTCACCTATCGACAGAGGTCCGGTGATTTTCATTTAAACGTGCACAAGCGATTAATCTTTGAGGAATGTTCCCCAGAGCAGAAACGGAAAAAGGTCTGTATTGTATCATAGTGTGCTGTGTATTTTCCTGTGTTTCTATTTGGGATCCAGACTGTGTTGATGCAGAGGACGAGGGTGAGAAATACCGCTGCAAGGCTGAGATGAACAGTTTTTGTGCAGAGGCCAGTTGACTGGAGCTGGTTGGATGAAAGCAACAGAAGACCACTGATCTACTGTACAACACAGCGCTACAGGAGAAGGATGGCGCCCCTCTCTTCTATTTCCTCCCTCTTTGTGTTTCCCACCTCCATGCCCATGAGCGAGTGATGCATCAGGGTCAGGCGTGGTTGAGCTTTAGGGGAATACAAGCAGCCGGTGCCTACTCATAAGAGCTAAACACACGAGGAGCTCAGAGGATTTGGATAAAGTAAAAAGGTGTAGAAAAATGCAAGAAATGAGTAATACACTAAAAGCTGCACTGCTAAAGTTCTGGGTGGAATCTGACAACGATAACCTTTCACCTTTCCCCAACCTACCCTCATCCTCTGCTCCAGGACATTAGTGACTGACTCACCTGCTGTAATATGCATACATTTGCATGCACGTCCCCATCATCTTGCATAATCCAATAACAAATGAATGACGAGACCTCACTTTAAGGTATCCATAGTCGTCCGTCAAGAGATAAACGCAGGTGATGTGCATTCATTTGCATCACAGAATAGCTGCGGGGTTTCTGGGAAAGCAGGTACTTCATATTTAGTTTATAGGGAGCCAGCATGTTGTAAATTCTTACATGGACTCCAGCTGTTCACTCTGGTTATTTCATTGTCCCTCATCACACCCTACCCACAACCTCTCTGTCGCAGAAAATGAAGCTTTAAATCACATACATGCATCCAAACAGCCTAAATCTCTTACTAATTGAGAATCAGCAGGGTTTTCTGGCACAAGCTTATAAGGCAGGACACTGATTTTCTGCCAGTGTCCTGGTGCTGTATTTCACAAAAACCCTGCAGAGATCCAAAGTCCACATCTAAAAGGATTAGAGCCGTTATGGCAGCATACATTTCATTTAAGCAAGTAAATAAACTGAATTGTCAGTTTAGGTAATAAAAAGACAAGAAATGTTCCTACTTTGGCATGGTGCCTTAGATTATATATCCCCCCCCCCCCCAATTGCAATTTCAAGCAACAGTAGAAACAAATGATTTTAGATCAAAATGTATCAGAAAAACATTATAAAAAGAAAACTGGACTTTTGAAAATATCTGTTATAAACTGGTAAATGGTGGGAAGTAGAGCATCCATATACACTAAAGGCAACATGATGGATGAATAAAAAGCAAAGAAAGGTTTATTTGTTATAAATAAAAATCCGGTGACAAGACGGCATGAAGTAAATACACACCTGATTTCAGCCAAGAGGTGTCAAGACTTTCACAAAAAAACAGGAAATGGGGTGGATAGTAGAAGAAATCAAGTTTTGCAATAAATCTTTTCATGTGATACACAATCCCAATTGTGTACTTTGTAATGTCAGAAACGTAAAACATGAGAGATTCATGCATGTTCCTTTCTTTAAACCAGTCAACACCAAAACAGTAATGACAGACGGGAAGTGGAACAGAAACAAAACCATACAAAATAAAACAGGAAGTGGACTTCAAACTGTTAGGTTGTACTAAATTGTTTGGTTCAGAAAAATTATGTGTTAAATGTTGAATTTAAAACTAGAAATTTGGACCAATTGTGTTTAAAATCAATCCAAAAAAGTATATATTGCGTGGCTCGATACAACATTCCCATAACCTGATCACTGGGCTGCAGCTCCAGACAGACTTCATATCAGCACAACCTTTTCCTGAGCATAAAGCAGATATGTCTCATCTCCTTTGAGTTTGGAAAAACTAATAGTTCCTGGCTTATTTTAGGACTTATTGTATAAACTAATTAGATGCATGATCTCTCTTTGACTCAGTGGCCATCAGGACCCATACTTTCATTGCACAACAAGTCTGCACAGACTATCCAGGGAGCAGCTGAAAGACAAATGAAGAAAGAAGAAATTGAACGGAGATTAAAATCTCAAATAGGATAGCAAGACAATGAGCATGTTGCTGTTCTGTTTACCTCGGTGTGGAGTTTTAATATTTAGATTCTTATTTACAAGCGCCTTTGGCATTCTCATCTCGTTTCAGGGAGATCCTTCCAAAGCAAAAAACTTTGTCCTGTCTAAAACCGCTAATTTTTAATTGGCTGTACGATAAGAGAACAAAACAGCATCCGGCTGTGCATTTGAGCATTTCAATGAAAGCTTGGGAGCTTATTACGCAGTTCAATGACTGATACCGCACATTGTCATAAAGTCTGTGTATATCTAGGATCACCATCGTCTTTTCTGTAGCGCATCTCAGCTATTGTCATCAGTCACTAATTAGTAAATAAGAGCTGTTGACATGCTGCTGCTTGGTGCTAATGAACACAAGAGGTGCTAAACCACGGGGGACCCAGTCACAGCTATGCTGTGGAGGTGGGTGTTGAAATACCAAAGTGGCTGTGTGTGTTTGAGAGTGTATTTGCTCATGCTGAAATAACATCTTTGATTGGATGCTAGAACACAAGACTATGTAATGCCCCCTCTACTGCTCTAGTGCATGCAAAAGCTTTAGGAAGGATATACGTTATGATGGTGATGCACCTCTAAAAACTGAGCTCTGATTGGGAGCAGAATTTGCAAGCTGCATCTGCTGGGAGCTCAGTAGGAACGAACGCCTTTGAGAAAGGAGAGTGGGAACACAAGGGGCAGAGGGGGAGTGAGGGAGAGTACGTGAGACGGTGGGTATCTGTCAGGTACAGAAGAGAAACACAACAGTTGCACAGAATGAGGAACTGTGCTGCCTGGGAGTTGACAGAAAGACATCAGTCCTCGGTGACAAGGACAGAAACCCTTATCAATGAGCTGCATTCTGCTGGACCAGCAGAGACAGACGGCGGGGAGGCGCTCAGCTGCAAAGACTTTGTTTACAACCGATGAAAATCCACTAAAGACTCAGCCATGGCTCAACTATATGGATTTACTCTGAATTTGCCCAAACGCTCACCTTACAGTGACACCATGACATGTTGAATTGATTTTTTCCCCACTGCTTCTGTAGATACCAGATGTAGCCTCACCAAATAGGCTACATCCTCTGACCTTTGACCTCTGTTGACCATCACAACAATAATCCATCTTTTTCCCAATAACTTGGAATACAATCACTCTTGGATTATGTTTTAACCTGAATCAAGATCCCTACAGGTGTCCTACTGTCCACTTTCAGGTGTCCATCTCCCAGATGACCTTAACTGGACACTAACTGGTCTAATAAAACACTCTCTGTAAAGAAGTCTCTTCTTTACCACCACAGACTGGTGTTCCAACTGTAATCTCTTGTTTACAGAACATTCTCTGTAGTGTTCCTGCTCAGGGTCACCTACACACTCACACTCAAAGTGTTATAATGCTTCTCTGCTATTTTCTACCATTATAATGTGAGTCTTAACGGGCGGAAGTCATGTGAGTTGGTAACTCCCTCACAGTTCCTATACCCAATCAGAACCACCCACAACTCCACTAACCCAGTTCTGATTAGTACACTTAATATCTTCTGATTGGTTAAATTTAAGATAACTCATCTCAAAACTAATATTCAGTTCCGGTCTAGTCTTGTCACAGTCTTGTCGAGTCCTCATACAGTCTCAGTCTTGGTCTGAGCTACAGCCTGAATGCAGTTGGAGCTGCTATGCTGCTATCTTAGCTGAACCTTCATCAGCTTTGAACAAGGCCTCTCAGCCTCTCCCTCACCACGGGAGAGATCAGAAATGACTTCAGCATGCCTGCTGAAATGCCTCCCTTGCTGACCGGGACGTATCCACGGACTGTCCGGCGAGGTCCTCGGCGGCCACGCCTTCCAGGACCACCACTCCGAGTCTGGGGACTCCAGCCTCAGCTCGTGGAGAAACCAACGCCTGCCAGATCTAGGAGCGTCCACCTTTCAGTGAGCGAACACCACTTTCTGATCGAGAGGTTTGCTTTGATAAAGCTTAAATCTTCCAAACTAAATTAAGCCAAAACTAAATTCCATAACAACTCAAATTAGCCTAAATTGACTCTTAAAGTCACAACTAGGTTAACTAAATTAACTAACTTCCCTAGTCATTAAAACATATGCTACGGTCCGTTAAAACTCACAATTAACCTATCTTTAACATCCTCAACATGTTTAAGAATATTAATTGTGTTTACATCAAACTTTCAAACTGTCTTATCTGTCTGTGTTCTTAGGTTTTTCAAATTAAATGGTTGTTCAATCTTATCTGGTCTCAGTTCACGTTATTAATAAGGTATTTCAATTCACTGTACTCTTTCAAAGAACCTAGATACCTTCAATAAATATTAGCTATTATCAGGGTTAAATGACAGTTTATCACTTTTCATTATAAACCAAAAATAAGCTAATGTTATCTGAAGAGGGTGTAGTTAAAATAACTAAAAGGTATTTCAAAACGCTACACAGAGAAGAGCGTGAAATGAGGTTTTATGGTCTGTGTGTATTTATATACATATATAAAAAGCAGTATACCTTAACTACGCTAAAACAAAAAACAAACTCATATCTTGGCTTGAGCCTGTCCTCATATGTCATACTGCATACTCCATCCTCTGCTATTTATGTTCTACCAATTTCATAACCCCCTTTTCAACAGGCAGCTTTTTAGATTGCAGCACACAAACTGAAAAAGAGTTCATTTTGACAAAGATCTGGATTCATTAAGGCAAGCAGGCCTTGTTCTTCGCAGTCAGACTGAATTCTCAGGAGCCTCCACAAACCCGCAGAGATCAGTTCGACTCATAGAAGGTAGGAAATAGATTGATGTAACTATGGTTTACAGTGCTAGCAGAAGGATGTACTTGTTACCTTACAAGGCAACACTTTTTAACATCAAATTTACATTTATGAACATCAAGCTGTAAAGACAACAAAACTAGTGACTCAGGCCCAAATTCAGTAAAGGATTGCGTGTATTTTTCCATGTGCAGCATAGGGTTTTGCATTTCCAATTCATTAATCCCTTGCAAAGGAACACGTGCACCTCATTCTGTTGCCAACCAAACCTTATTATTTGTGCTGCAGCAGTTTACCTGCTGCTTTATGAATCTGATGCTGAGAAAAAGCAAAGAGAGGGTGCAAATAAATAGACGCTGCACTTTGTTGATGCAATTGGACCTGAGACCATAAATGTAGACAAAGGCTATTTCATGCAAACAGACTTCAGATAGACTAAGTTTCTGGGTATCTGACTGAAAATAACCTCCCTGGTCTGGTTATATGTGCATTTTATGCAAAACATGGTATATTTAACTTACAGTTGCTTGAAATTCATTTGGAGTCTTTAGGGTTTGTTCACAGCTCAGGATTACTCATCTTTCACTCAGTTATGAGGTATATTTATTTTTGCTTTGATGAGGAAAATCCCTCAGAAGAAAAATGAAAAACTAAATGAGTTCAGTTTAATTGCAGTGATAACGTTTTAATTGCTGTACTTGTGAGAAAAGTCTCTTTCATGCTGATGATTTTGGTGACTGGCTAAATGCTGATTTTACACCAGTGTTGATTAAATAGTCTAAACACAGTTATTTACACTGATGCATGAATGAAGAACATGCTCAGCCGTTATCAGTATTCTGGACAGGTACTTGGCCTGCAAACGGAGGACCAGTCCAGTCTGCTGTGAAGGCTGAGCGCTATGAAGGAAACATCTCAAGCGTTCAGCATGCGATGGCTGTCTGCTCCTTTTGCTAAAGTCAATCTCCCGCTTGACTCTCCCCTCCTGCTGGATGGATACAGTATGTGTGCAAATGTTTTAGAGGAACACCAGTGTACACACAGGCAGATGGAACACCCGCACAAATACAGAAAACTCTGTGAATCATCCATGCAAGGCAAGTGCCCACTATGCTGCCAGTAGGAGGGGGCCAGCAGGATGCCTGAAGCTGGGCTGTTTGGTGGTGGGGGGTAATGATTTGCTTTGGCTGACAAATATCCCTGCTCCCTTTCAAACTGTTTGAGCAGCTGATTGATCAGACTTCAGATGAGGCTTTTACGAGCTCTAATAACATTTATTGAGAAAAAGTTTGAAAGATGGAGAGGCGAACGGAAAAACCGCCTGTGGGCAGATTTGGGGAGATTTTTCTTTTTTATAGATTTTCTCTCAGCTGCCACCTGAGCTTTCAAGTTGATGTTGGAATAGTGAGGATGTTTGGATATCAAGTGGTGCTGAAGAATCGTACACGCTACGTGCATTGTTGTCCTTTTAGTTGCATTTATGTGTATCGTCATATTTTAAAGTCAAATATACATTCCTATACATTATATTTTAAGGAAAACACATTAAAAAGTTATAGGTTTGTTTCTTCATAAGTTATATAATAAAGATTTTAGAAGACTAAGTTCTTCAAAAAGTTCTTGACATGGCTGTTTTAGGAATTATTTATTTCGGTTCGCCTCCAAAGCAATAAAAATAAAATCTTGCAACTCCAGGAAGCCCCAGATGAACTGCATGGTGAGCCTGCAGGTAAGGACACCCAGTGCAAAGCAAATAGCTGCATGTGATGTAACTACACTTACTTTCACCATTTAGCTTCTAGGTTTCCAAACAGAAAGATACCAAACATATTTAGCCAAATAGAAAACAGATATTGACAAACCGTGCTGTAATGTCATGTTACTTTAAAAACTTAAATACAAATTGTACACAACCAGTGTCAAAGCCTTCAAACCTGCACTAGCCCAGACTACCTCAGCTGGCTCCTGTCATCAGCTCTACACTGAGCCCCTTCTGGATGTCCGAGCTCCTCTCCCCGTCTCCATGGCTGAGCCCAGCCACCCTGCGGATGAAATTAATTTTTGCCACCTGCATTTGTGAGCTTGTTCTTTTGGCCATTACCACATGAGCATAGGTGAGGGTAGTACCAGTAAATTAAGGAATCTGTATTGTCATATGCACAGTTAGAACATGTTCCCAGTGCAATGAAATGCTTACTTAACACACAAACAAATAGACAAGCAAAAACGTCACCTTGGGGGGGAACCATTCTTGAGTATAAAGTAGATAACAGAAGGTATGGAGGCAAGGATGATGGATGACGATGGTCCATATCTCCATCGTCAACGGAGCGTAGAGATACAGAGCAGGCAAAAAACACCTTAAAACATAATCAAACACGATGTGGGTGGGTGGGTGCAAGGAACGTCCAGGCTACAGCGCGAGGCTGCCGTGTTACGCACGGCCGTCAGCCTCTGTGACCTGGGAGGGGAAGGAGAGTCAAGGAGCGCATTGAGGTGGATAAGGTGCATATCAGTAGAATGTTGTGTCTGACGTGAGAAAGGCCATGGCCTTTAGTGGTGAAATGTCCCTCACTTGATGTTGTGAAACGAGCTCTGAACCAAACCAGGAGGCCACAGACTCATGTAGACAGAGAGGGAGGGGCGGAGTGGTGCTTTTTAGCTTTCTGCTGCAAGCTGGCTGGGTAGAAAACCAAGGTGGGAGCTTTTGGCAATCTGATCCCCAAAACTGGCTCAAAGATTTCTGTAAATAACCAGTTATAGAGCAAGCAGCTTGAATCCCCCCCCCCCCCCCCCCCCCCCCCC